>PVLD010029852.1:0-17535 GCA_004027595.1 Dinomys branickii
AGCAAAATAGCTACCCCAGCTTTTTTCTGGGGTCCTGTTGCATGGAGAATTGTTTGACAACCTTTAACTTTCAATCTGTGGATTTCCTTTTGAGTAAAATGTGTTTCCTGTATACAGCATATCGTTGGATTGTGTTCCTTAATCCAGTCTTCCAATCTTTTCCTTTTGACTTTTGAGTTGAGGCCATTTACATTAATGGTTATCATGGTTATATGTTGGCTTATTCTAGTCATGTTATTTACTTGTTGTTTTTCTTCTTTTGCTGACTGTTTACTTGCTTGTTCTGTTTAGGGAGTTATTTCTAGTGTTGTTCTTGGAATTGTGGTCTCTTTTTTCTCTGTCTAGAATATCTTTTAGTGCTATTTGCAATGCTGGCTTGGAACTCATGAAGTTCTTCAGTTGTTCTTTGTCGTGGAAATATTTTATTTCTCCATTGAATTTGAGGCATAGTTTTGCAGGATACATCAGTCTGGGTTGGCAGTTGTTTTGTCTCAGAATCTGTAATACCTCGCTCTAAGCTCTTCTTGATTTCATGGTTTCCCTTGAGAAGTCTGCTGTGATTCTGATGGGCTTTCTTTTATAGGTGATCTGTTTCATTTCTCTAGCAGCTTTTAATATTGTGTTCTTTTGCTGGATATCTGGGATCTTGACTATTATATGTTTGTGTGTGTTTTTCTTTGGGTTATGGATCGTTGGGGTTCTATATGCCTCGACTAACTGAACTTCAGTATCTTTTACCTTGTTTGGGAAATTTTCTGCTATTATTTCAGCAAATATTCTTTTTATATCGTTTGTGTGGTCTCCTGCTGTTTCACTCACTCCTATAACTCGAATATTGTTATGTTTTGCCTCATCTTGGAGCTGTTGGATTGACTTTTCTTGTGTCTTTGATGATATTATGAGATCCTTCCTTTCATGCTCATAAGCTGCCATGCTGTCTTCAAGTTCTGAAATTCTATCTTCAGTTTCATTTAAGCGGTTTTGCAAGCTTTCAGTGTAAGTTTTCAAATCCTGGAATTCCCTTTGGACCTGTTTCATTCTTGGTAATTCATTCTTAAATTGCTCTTGTAACGTTTCCATTTGTTTCCTATTTTCTTCTAGTCTTTTATCTATTTCTTCTCTATGTGTATGGAACATTTCTTCCATTATTGTTTTCAGTTCGTTTTTTGTCTGAGAAATCATTGCAGGTTTGTGGCTTATTTCTGTTTTAAGCTCTTTTATGGCCTGTTGGAGTTGTTTCATTTCGGATGCAATCATTTCATAACTTGCAGTTATGTGGCTTCCTGGTTCCCCTGTATCCTCGCATTCCTAACTTGTTCTGGGTGGGGTTGAGTTTTGAGACTGCGTTTTGTTCCTCTGTTTTCCCATTTTTGGGTATCAGATTCAAAATATTGAGGTATAAATTCCCCAGGCAGTTCAGCAGGCAAAGGTCTGCTGCAGAGGCTGCTCCAATGATTCCTTCTCTTTGGGAGAATGTCCCTTAAGCTGCCTGCTGAGATTTCTGCTTCTATTTCCTACCCCGAGACCTGGTTGGGGCGCATAAACAGCTCACTGCCCCAGTGACCTTGCAGGCAGGGGGCCGCTCAGGTCTTCCTCCCTGGGTGGAGCTCCTCCCCCACTCAAAAATCCCGTCGGGGCGCCCAGCCAGCTCTTCTATCCTGGCGACCGGGCAGTCAGTAAACCTGCTCCGATGTCCCTCACTGGGCAGAGCTTCTTCCCTGACTCAAAAAAGCCGGTCAGGGTGCCCAGTCAACTCACCCTCGGATCGTGCAGGCAGGAATGCTGCTCAGATGTGTCTTCCTGGGTCGAGCTTCTTCCCGACTCAGAAATCCTGCTGCAGTGCTCACTCGGCCGCCCCGTTCTGAGATCTGTGCTGGCAGCAGATCCTGGTGCTCCCTGGCACTTTTCTGCCTCCTCGGCATTCTCGCAGGAGCCCCCGACTGCAGCTGCCGCAGTTCCCGCGGCGCTGGCTGGGGGGGCGGCGCTCTGAGTGGGATCCCGGACCGCTGCCCAGATTGGCACAGTCTGCCCGAGGAGCGTGTTCTCCAAGTTTGCTCTGCTCCGCCGCCACCACAAATTCCTGGCTTCATCCACCTCTGAGCCATTCAAGTTCAGGAGCTGGGAGGGTCCATCCTGCTGCAATCACACTCGGTTGTATGCGGATTCAGCTGAGCCGCTAACAAGGTTTTTTTAAATACATGGTTTCTCTGTGTAATTCAGGGTGGCCTTGAACTCACTATATAGGCTAAATTGGCCTCAATCCTGTGGCAGTCTTCGTGCCTCAGATCCTGAGTACTGGGATTACAGGTGTGCACTGCCACACCTGCCCTATGTTTGGGGAATGTAGCCATTTTGATAAGATTGATCTTGCCTATGCAGGAGCAAGAGACATCCTTCCATTTTCTGATACCCTCTTCAATCTCCTTTTTCAGAGTATTGTAGTTTTCTTTGTAAAAGTGTTTGATTTGCGTGTTAGGTTACCTAGGTATTTCATCTTTCCTGTTGCTGCTGTGACTAACATTATTTTCATAATTTTATCCTCATCCCATTCATTGTTGCTGTACACAAACACTAATGATTCTGGTGTCCTCCTAAATTGCTGAAGTTTGTTATCAATTCTAAGGTGTAATTCTTCTATGTAGAGTAGCTTGTAGTGTGTAAGTAATGATAATTTGAGTTCTTCATTTCCTATATATATCCTTTGCATTTCTTTCTCTTACCTAATTGATCTTGCTAATGTTTCAAGTACTTTGTTGAATAGAAGAGGTAACAGTGGAAATCCTTGTCCTGTTCCTGATTTTATGGAAAATACTTTTAGTTTTTCACCATTTAGTACAATGCTGGCTATTTGTTTGTCATATATAGCTTTCATCATATTCAGGTATGGTCCTTCTGTACATGTTTTCTTCAGGGTTTTTATCATGAAAGGGTGTTGTATTTTGTCAAAAGACTTTTCTGCGTCTATTGATATAATCATGTAGTTTTTGACATTGTTGCTATTTATATGATGTATTACATTTACTGAATTCTATATATTGAACCATCCTTGCATCTCTCGGATGAAACCTACTTAATCATAATGTGTTATCTCTTTGATAATGTGCTGCATTCTACTTGCTAATATCTTCTTGAAGGATTTTTGCATCTATGTTTATTAAGGAGAGTGTCCTATACTGTAGTGTTCTTCTTTAGTTGGACATTATCTGATTTGGGGATCAGGATGATACTGATTTCCCTAATGAGTTTGGGAGCACTCCATGCCTTTCAAATTCTTTGAAGAGCTGAGGAGTACAGATGACATAACATTAAATATTTTGTAGATTTCAGCAGTGAATCTCTCAGGTCCTGGGATTTTTTGTTGGTAGCATTTTTATTACTGTGTCAATTTCACTGTTATTGAATTGTTAATCATATTTATGTCTTCTTGGGTTAGTTTTGGTAGTTTGTATGTGTCTAGGAATCAGTACATTTCTTCAAAATTTGCTAATCTGTTGGAATATAATTTTTCAAAGTAGTTACTATCTTCTGAATTTCCACAGTATCTGTAGTGATTTCACTTTTTTCATTTCTAACTCTATTGATGTGAGTCATTTCTTGTTTTCTTTTGGTACATATGGCTACAGACTTATCTATTTTATTTATTCTTTTGAAGAACCAGCTCTTTGATTTGTTGATTATTTTTACTGCTTTTTTAGTCTCAATTTGATTGAATTTTGCTTTCATCTTCATAATTTCCCTCCTTAATTTTGGTTTGTTGCTGTTTCTCAAGTATCTTAAGATTTTTCACAAGGTTGTCTATTTGAGCTTGGTTTATTGTCCTAATTTGAGCATTGATGGTGATCCATTTTCCCCTTAGAACTGCTTCATAGTGTCCCAGAAGTTTTGATGAGTTGTACCATCATTGTCATTAACTTCCAGGAAGTTTTAAATTTCTTCTTTGATTTCTTCTGTGGCCCATTTGTTGTTTGAAAGTGTACTTTTAATTTTCCAAAGGGCCTGGGATATAGCTCATGGCATAGGTGCTTGCCTGGCAAGTGCAAGGTCCTGAATTTGATTCCCAGTACCAAAAAGCAAAATTCCAGGACTTTTGCTTTTCCATTAAAATTTTTTTTTATTTTAGAGAGAAAAAAATAAAAATTGTGATAGAGTTTCAAAACAAGAAAACAGATTAACGATGGTTAATATAGTGCCTCCTGTTATCTTTCAAGTGGTTGCTCGGATCACAAGATATAGGCATGAAAGATTAATCAAAAAATATAAGCATAAACCATCCTTTTTAATGAATAGAAATTAATATATCTCTCTTAGCTGTCTTATATATATATATATATATATATATATATTTATATATATATCTTTTCTCTTCTTCTTTTCTCCTTTCTCCCATTCCAATTGTTCTTTCCTTTTGAGAAGTTTCTTTCTCATTTACAGTATCCATTGTACATTTTGGATCTTATTTACTCCTTCAGTTTTTTACACTAAGGAGACAATATGATGTTTACATATGTGAATCTGATTTATTTTGCTTGTGAGTATGGTCTCAAGTTGCATCCATTGACCTATAAAAGTCTTGCATTTATCCTTTATAGCTGAGTAGTATTCCATTGTATAAAAGTGTCACATCTTTTTATATCCACTCTGGCTGATGGGCATTTGGGTTTTCTGAAATTCCTTCTGTCATTGATTTTTGTTTCCATTGCACAGTGGTCTGATATTATGCATGGGGAAATACATATATGAAGCTCTTGTGGACTAGTATGTGATCTATATTAGAAAATGTACCATGTGCCACTGAAAAGAATGCATACTCTGTTGTAGAGGGGTGGAATATTCTGTTTGTATCTATTAAATACATATGTTCAAGGATGTGGTTCAGCTCAGAAATTTCTTATTTTTTTGTTAATCTATTTCTTTGTGAAAGTAAGGTGTTAAATTCACCTACTATGATTGCGTTGGTGTTTATTTGGTCTTTTATTTTCAGCAGTTTTTGTTTTATGAAGACAGGTGCGCCAGTATTTGGTGAATATATGTTTATCAATGTTATCTTTTCTTGTTCGATTGTTCATTTAATTAATATGTAGTGTCTTTCTTTATCTTTTCTAATCAATTTTAGCTTGAAGTCTGATATTACAGTTGCTATTCCTGCTTGTTTTTGGTGTCCTGGCATATGGAACATTGTGTTTTTCTTCTTTACTTTAAATCTATGAATATTTTGGGAGATTAGATCAGTTTCTTCAATGCAACAGACTATTTATTACATTTTGGTTTTTGATCCAATCTGCCACTCTGTGTCTTTTATTTAGAGAGTTGAGGTCCTTAACATTGAGAAATATTACTGAACTATGTTGATTATTTACTACTATTTCATCTGTTGGTATATCTTTTGTTTTACCTTTCCTGATGTTTTTTGTTGTTATTTATTCATCAACTTCACTAGTTCCTTCTGTGCTTTTAGCTGTGCCTGATTCATTATTTCTGTCAAGAATATTCTTGAATATTTTCTCTAGAGCTTGTTTACAATAATATATCTTCTGAGCTAGTCTTTTGTTTGAAAATACCTTATATCTCCATTTTTTTGAAGGATAGCTTTACTTGATCAGTTAGGGTGCATTGGAAGTTATTTGCTATTAGGACTTAAAATAATTCATTCCAAGCTATTCTGGCCTTTAGGGTTTGTGTTAAGATGTCTATTGTGATTGTAATTAGTTGCCTTTATATGTGAATTTTTCTCCATCTACTTCTAAAATTCTGTTTAATGGTATATTTGTGAATTTAATAAGGATATGCCTTGGTGAATTTCTTTTTCATCATATTTGTTTATTGTTATATAAGCATCATTTGTACTTTACAATCATTTTTTATATTTGGAAATTTTTCCTTTAATTTCTGTCACTGTATTAGTGAATCCATCTATACTATGTTCTAGGCTTTTTGTAAGTCCCATTAGCCTTATATTGGCCTTCTTGTCATGTAGTAGTTGCTGTAGTCTTCACTTGTTCTATTATTTTCTTTTTGACTTTTTTGAGCTCTTTATCATAATTCACTATTTTGTCTTCAAAATGTAATATTCTGTCTTCACATTTGTCATTTTTGCAATGTATGAATTATATATAGTTTTTTGTCTAACATCTTTTTGAGGATTTCATATACTTGCTCAATCTGTCTTTCAGATTTTGAACTGTTTCGGTTAGCTCATCAGTTTTTTAACCTATTTCCCTGAAATTCACCATGGTCATATTGAGTGAAATTACTGTGAACTTTTGGTTCATATCCTCTTTGAACTCATTTATGTTCTTCATCCCTTTCAAGAACTTCTTATAGATTTCTGCTATGTTGTAGTTTTTTGCTTCTCCCTTTGTGAACCCCTGCTCTGCCTTGTGAAAGTTGAAGGTCTTCTCTTTGCTTTCCCATTCTCCTATGTGTATCTGTAGGATATATCCAGATCCCTCTATTTTCCCCTCCATTTTGGGGAGGTGACTGTGGGTTGGGGGCTAGAGATGTGAGGAGAGTTTGTGGCTTATCTGGAAATTTTTAGTAGGATGTTGTCTCCCCATGAATAATTTTCAGCTTTGTATGTCCAATGCTAGTATTTATTCCTATTATTTATTTTAAGTGGCTTCAAGTCTGTACCTATGTTTTGCTGAGAGAATTTCTTCTGTCTAACAGAACTCACAGATCCAATCTTACAACACTTCTATATGATAGTCCTTGCAGTTACACTTTCGCCTTGTCTATTCTGTATGCATACTATGACAGTTTGTTATTTCTTGCTGTTCTGCAATGAAGTGGGTGAGCTGAGTTGGGGAGAATTGGAGGTGATTGGTTGAGGAGGAGTTTTATATACTGAGGGGGAGGCTTGATGGGGGACTAATTGTACATGAAAAGGAAAGGTTGATATGGGGTCTGATTTCATTGTAGTACTTTTAGTTGAATTGAAGGTTAGTGTTAAGAGTTCTCAGAGGCTATGTTGTGAGGGAAGGATGAGATAAGGGAAAAAGGGGGATTATTTGAGGAAAGCTATGTGGTTGGCAGGACTTGCTGATAGGGAGGAACATAAGCTAAGTAAGATAAGGACAAGACAAAGACGTAGTATGGGGAGGATCAATGATTAATACTAGTGAGGATAGGAGTGACTCTGAGGGTGCTAAGTATGGAGAATTTAAACATTTGGGAGGAAAAGTTTAGGTGTTTTGAAAAATAAAAAAATATGTTAATAATATTTTCTCCAGGATTTGAGGTAAAGGAACTAAGTATGGAGCTGAGATCAGCAAGAGAACCTAGACAAGTATTAAATAAGAGCAAATGAAAGAACAAATTCACAAAAGTAACAACATAAATAACACAAGAAACCATGAAAAAGCATAACATAACTCCACATTACTAAATAAATCAAGAAACATGACATAAACGTATAAGATGTCTAAAGGGAAGAGAGATTAAATATTCCAATGAGATATTACATATGTGATTCCCAAATAGCTTCTTTGCCAGAAAATCTCAGTATTTATACACCAGAAACTCCTTTAATCTTTCCACTGCTATACTGATGCTAACTCAGGCTCACAATTTCTTTCAACCAGATTTTAAGCATTCTCCTGCAGTCTTATCCAGTACATTTTGGGGTAGGAGCTCTTTATGTCCCTCTCCCTGGTGTGATGGTGGATTTGATAGACAATATACTATCACTAAATAGTCCACTGAGTCAATATTATTCCTATGCAGCAAATCAAGATAATAACAGGATAGTCCATTCCAATGGCATGTATAAGGACTAGTTGAGAAATAATATGCCATGAGACCCTATTTTGCATCTTTCTTTAGCCTGGAGAAGAAATCCATGGTTATAATGTATCTTTGTTACTTTTGTTAAGAGACCTGAATTATGTATTATTCAAATAATATCCAATAATGTTTATTGGCATTTCCAGGCTTTGACTATTTAATACAGAATACTGTAGTATAAATCATATAATTTGGAAAATTCCTAAGAACTATCAAATATTTCAGTTTACTGTCTCAGATATTGAAGAGCCACATATATTGCTGCATACACCTAAGTCTTGGGAGGCTGAAACAGGAGGATTTCTCTGAATTCAAGGCCAGCTTTAACTACATAGTGACACTCTGTCTAAAAAGAAAATCAAATGTTGAAGAATTTGGAACACTAAACTATTTATTTTACACCAGCTTCCTTTCCCCATTGTTGTGCACTCTTTCTAAGCAGAGCTAATTATTTGACTTTTTCCCTATAGTGGAGGCATAGGCATAGTGCACTCTATCTATCAGAAAAGGCAGGAAACCACTGATACAAAGGGACATTATCAAAAAGATGAAAAATGTGTTTGTGAGGATGTGGAGAAAAGGGAGCCCATGTATAGTCTTGTTGAAATGTAAATCAATACAGTCATTGAAAACAGTTTGGAATTTCTTCATAAAATTAAAAATAGTACTATTATAAAATCTGGCACTTCCCACTGTATTTCCAGAGGAAATTAAATCAGTATGCCAGAGTGGAGACAGGTACTCTCATTTCAGTGTAGCATTATTCATGATAGCCAAGATACAGAAGCAATTTAAATGTCCATCATTAGATGAATGAATATATAATGAATACTATTCAGCTTTTTACAAGGATAGTTCTTGTCATCTGTTTAACATGGATGAACCTGGAAGACATACTGCTAACTGAAAAATACAGGCACAAGATAAATACTTAATGATTTCATGTGTGAAAACTAAAAATGTCAAACTCATTGAAGAGTAAAATAGTGGTTATCAGAGGCTGGAGTGAGAGGGCACAAGGAAATGGGGGCATCAGTAAAAGGATGCAAAGTTTCCGTTAGACAGGAAGAATAGTCATTAGTGATATACTGTTCAGAATGGCAGCTATAATAAATAATGCATTGCGTATTGCAAAATTGCTAAGAGAATAGATTTTAAATGTTTTCACTGCTAAAATAAGTATGTGAAGTGATGGATTTGTTAGTTAGCCTGGGTCAATCTTTTCACATCAAAAATACACATCAAAGCATCCCTTTTTGAATCATGAAAAGAGTATACAAATCTTGGGGAAGAGACTTGGGTGCTGATTTCAGGTGTATGCAGAATGTGAGAGTTGTGAGGTCAGGAAGGCTTCCACCAAGATTTAAGAAGAAAGCCTGAGAGGCTAGGCAGTGTGTCCCTCTGAGGGCAGTGTGGGAAGCTGTTAGTGTGAAGTCAAATGTACAGTGGAGAACACAGGTTGGGGAAGCTGAGAAAGTGGATACCTGAGGAAACCTGCAAAGAGTGAACAAAATCATCCCAAGAGAGAAGCCATGAGAGCTACAACCACCAGCAGCACTAAGGGACCGAACCACCCAAGCCCTTTGAAGTTCACATCTTGCCACAGATTGCCCTAGATAATGGACATTGAACTACAGGATTTAATGTTTGCTCTGCTGGGTTTTGTTCTTGCTTTGATCCTGTTCCTTCCTATTCCCCTATTTATACGTTTTGGAATGGTAGATTTTTTCTTGTGCCATTGTGTGTTGTAAGTTTCTTTACGCTTATACAGAGGCTCACAGCTAAGAGTTAGCCTTAAATCTCAGTGCACACTTTAGACTTGGACTTTTCAACAATGCTGAAAGTGTTATGACTTTAGCAACTCTTAGAGATACTTTAAATACGTTTTGCATAAAAGATGTGATGAGTCTTTTGGGATCCAGAGGTGGAATATTATAATTTGTGTCTAAATTTTCCCTAAAATCCTCATGAGATTATTGGTGGGGCTTTTCAGAGATGTAAGGCCTGTGCCTTTTCTATAGGCATTTCCTGTGTTTGTCTTTCATCCAGTCACTGTGGGAGGGTAACAATGGAAATTCTGAAGTGCATGATTTTCTTAGTCATTCTGAGACTCAGTCTGAAATAATCAACCTCTTCCCAAATGGTGCCTGAAAAACACTTTGTAGCAACGTCAGGTTTGCACTAGATTCTTTCTCCAACCATTGCCTGCTATGAGTAAGAAGTCCCTTTTTTAGAGTATAATTGCATGGTATTTTTGCAGTTTATAATAAGTGCGGGGTTTTTCTTGAGCTCAGGGCTGCTTTCCTAGTCCCTTATTTCTCCCTAGAGCCCCCAACCTCAGTGCTTACCTTGTATCTGTGGAAATAGTTTCTCTATCACCAGAAGGAGCGGTAAGCTTACAAACTGCATCATTTTCTTCTCTACACTGTGGTCCATTTCTCCAGCTTTTTCAGTAGCTTCTCATTTTCCTGTAAATTCCCTCCTAATTCCGGGAGATCTATATTTTTTTGCTAATTTGTTATTTTCCAGGTGTCTAGATTCCAAGTTCTTGAGAGACTGTATTTTGCTGCTGATCACTATTCCACTATTTTGTTTCCCTCCTAAAAGAACAGTTCTGTATCTTGATTGTGGTAGTGAATACATGAAACTACACATGTGATAAAATTGCACTGATACACAAGTACATGAAGATAAAAGAATATAAGTTCAATACTGTATCAATGTCAGTTTTTTGATTGTGATATTATCCTATCTTTATACCCGATATTACTGTTGAGATAAGCTAGGTGAATGGTATATGAGACCTCCCTGTATTTTTTGTAACTTCTAATAATTTTACATTTCAGAATAAATATTTGAAACAAAAATTCTCTGTGTGTTAAATATAATTAATTGGCAAGCTTAAGTTTCTCCCATTATTCATTAGGATAATCAAGGAACAGTTTAGATCTATTATAACAGGTAAAGAAAGACTTTTCTTTGGACATCTGTATATGTTTATAAATTTGTTACTCCATTACATATGTGGGTGAGTTTCTGCCTTTACCTGACAAATAAAAACATACAAGATGTTTTGCATTTGTTTGGCTCTTTTTGTCCTTTACAATATATCTTTCATTATATACATCTATCATATTCTTTTAAAGGGCTAACTAGTATTATTTCCTAGAATATGCCAATTGCCATATTAATTATGCAACTATCTCCCCATTAGTGAGGTCTGAAAAAAATTACCGTGAAAATCTTCCAATATTTGCCTTTGTAAGCATAAATTTTTCTGAAGTAGATTTGATAGTAGTTTGATTCACTGTGCACAAATGACACATACATGTCATTTAATGATTTAATTTTGATTCAGATTAGTATGGATTCAGAGATCTTTGTACTATTGAGAATGAAGCCAAATGCATGGAAAGAATATTCAGCACCTACAATTATCTTAGAGCTACTACTCTAGTCTCCCTTCACCCATCTGATACACACTGGCTGTGGATCCAGATGTCAGCTTCTTTCTGCTAAAATGTCAGGAGCTATCTTGCAACTTTTTCAGGGCCTTCATTTTATGACATATTTCTGTATGCAGGTATCTCATGATGTTCTTACATTATCACCTTTTTGACATATCATTACTTTGTCAAGTTTGGAAATTAATACGTACATCCTAAGAAAAGCTTATTGTACAATAGACATTATAAATTATTGGTGCTTTTGAATAGCTCTTTTTCTAGTGTTCATGATTAGCATGTTACCTTTCTAGGAATCATCGCTACATTTTTACAATTGTACTTTTGGAGTCTGTGACTGAAATTCACTTTTTCCTTACATATCTATCAAACTATACTTGTTAGATATAGTAGAGAGATCAAGGACTGTGGCAAAATATCAAATTTTACTTTTAAAACTGTCCCATTTATATACAGTGGAGTACTATTTTGTCATAAAGAATGATAAACTTGAGTTATTTGTAGGTAAATGAATGCACCTCAAGATCATAATTTTAAGTGAAATGAATAAGACCCTCAAACTTAAATATGACCTTGTTTTTCTTGTGTGAAAACCCTAAGTCTAAACAGGATTCAAAGTGGAGGACAAATATTGGGAAGTAGGAAAAACACGTTTAAATAAGAAAGTAAATAAAGGGGGAGGGAAGGAAGGAAAAGGAGAATGAGTAATAAAAAAATGGAAGCAAAAATGGGAAATGGAGCTTCCGTAAAAGGTGAGGAGAAGAAGGGTTGAAGGCAGGGGAGGAAAATGGGAAAAAAAGAATTAAGATAAATTATGCACAGGTACAAATTCCCTGTGATGAAATGTGGGCACTATGCATGGCAAATATGTACTAATAAAAAAGTAAACATTTTTTTACCTTGCTCATTTTACATAATACAGAGTAGGGATTCAAATGCCACCAGTCTGGCGTTGGAGCGTGGTATTGCTTCACAATTTCAGTTATATGTTGTCATATTAATGCCCTTCCAACATGACGTCTCTGCTATGGAGCCAGACAACCATAGACTAAAACTCTGAAATCATGAGCCAAGGTTAACCACTCCTTCAATTTGAAGGTGTCAGATATTTTGTCCCATCCTTGGAAAGCAAATACAATTATTTCGTCTTATTTTATGCACAATTAATTGGAAGTCATTACCCCTGTGCCCGCCTCTGAATATAAGCAGAGTCAGAATGTTAAAAATCTTCGTTCTTTTCTCTTTGTAGCATGTAAGGGTACTCTGATTATGGTAAAAAAAATTCATAGCTAACAGTAGTTTAAGTAACAAAAATAATTCATTGATTCTACTCAAGAAAAAATCTGGTCATTCTAGATTCGGTGTGATGGCTCAATGGAACCTGCAAAAATGACGATTTTTGTATTATTCCATTCTATCATCATCCACCTGTTGGCTTTCCTTCCTCCTTTAGGTTACTGCCTCATGGTCACAAAACTGCTGCTGCAGTTCTAAGCATCAGAGCACACCCCCTTCTTTCCCCATTTAAAGCAGAAGGAAGAATGAAAGAGCTATACCGACAGTACTCCTTGCATAAATATCAGCTTCTTTATAATGAAGGAAAACCTTCTACAGAAGTTGCTGGAAGACTTCTTCTACCTACCTAAATGTAACTGTGTCATGTGGACATCTGTAGCTAAACAGAGACCAGAAATATAAGTATTTATATTCCTTGTTTCCTGTTCATTTGTTTATTTCTTCAATAGAAAGTGGCAGTGTGGAAGGGTTTGAGGTAGCTGTTGTATACCAGTTGATACCATCCACCTTACTTTCTTTGGTATTGTATAAATCATGTCAGGGTTGTACAACTCTAACTTTAGGCTTTTCCAACAGTTTCCCAGATTCCAAGGGAAGTTGAAGAGGGATTATTCCTTTTTTTTTTCTGATAACTCGTGTTATAGGTTTCCTCTAGATTTATGAGTTAAATAGACTTCTTAATCATTCAGAGATTTTACTTTTCATTTTTGTCTACTTTAGTATTTGTTTATTGTCCCAGGAACTGTACATTAATTAAAACAATAAGGAAGCTATGCAATTATTTTGAAAAACTGACAAAGACAAGAGAATAATCTCAGGTTTTATTTTTTGAAATAAGCACTTCGCTTCTTAGAATATCCAATCAGACTGAAATTTACTGAGACTCTAGTTTTAGGATGTAATTGAATTATTATGCAACTTCTCAAACAGCAAACACTGAAAAAAACTCACTTTTAACTAGAAATACATACAACTATAGACAAAAGGTTTTAGTCTGGTCCTCATTAAGACAGCTAAAATCTATTTCCATTTACTTGTGGAAAAAACATTGATTTTCTCATTTCTTACTTGGATAAACACTGATAACTACACTCTGAGAAAATACTATTCACATGCAGTATCTTCTTCCCCAGTGTTCCATCAAATTAAAATTACTTATCTTTCCAAATTTAGGTACAAATTTCTCTTGTCACAACACATAAATTAGGGGCAGAAATATAACCTGCAACCTAGAATGAATCAGAACGACACATCTGATGTCCACATGCTAGGGAATTAAATTCTAAAAATTGGCACAATTCTCTAAAAATCTGTTCATTCATATATTAAGAAGCAAAATGAAAAGGCTGTGGAAATAAAAGGAATTTTTACTTATATTAATTTTATTTTAGAATTTGAATTCATAACTAATTTATGAATCTGCATCTAGTTTTTACACTACAAAAGTAGCTGATGTCTCTTCATTAAGTATACCTGCTTAAAATATTCATATATATAGAATTCCATCACCTCTTCAATGAGATTATTAATTTATGAAATTAACAAGCATACACATGCACACACAAAAAATGTAAGTAAAGTTGAAGGAATGTGAATAAGATCAGTAGACTGTATTATATCATTGTTTTGATTATCATATTTTAGTTTTTTAAACTGTTACCTTTGAAGAAAGTAGATACATGGCACAAGAAGTCTCTGTAATTTTTCTAACTTCATATGGATCTACAGGTATTTCAATAAGAAAGACTATATATTAAACACAAGAACTATGATATATGGTCTCTAAAATTGCAGAATTAATGTTAGGGCTACAAAGCCTCTGACACGGCATTTCTCACACATATTCCAGTGCGTGCCAATACTCCTAGCAGCAGTAATCCTATATCATACTCCATGAAAAAAAGCATGAAATGAGATAGTCTGTGGTCAAATAAGCTTGAAGAATGCCGCTGATTTTCAATCCCTTCCTGGAGATTTGCAATGGTTGTGAGTATAATAAAAGTTCTGAAAATTCTGCATTAAGCATCCCTGGTCGTGAAATTAGGATTATGAGCATCCACAGAATTATAATCACACAAAATAACAAACTTTATTTAGCTGGCCACCCGGGGGAGGATTGGCTTACCTAGTAGGGGCTTAGCTAAGGTCATTTCCTATTTCTCCATGTGACTTACATACCCCACCAGGATAGTTCCACCTTGAAACAAGGGGATTGGCCTGGTTAACTTTGTGTTTTTCAAATTATTTCCTTTGTCTAGGTTCTGAGAATAATGAATATCAAAGTAGACTCAATCTCAACCATCTGGGAAGCAGAAATGACTATAGAAACAAGAATGTAAAGACACATTATAATAAATGCTGTATGAAGGAAAATTCACAGGACTATAGGAGCATATAAAAAAGGGATCTGACCTTGTCTCAGGGTCAAGTTGTTGTGGGAAGACTTCCTAATAAAAGTGACATTTCAGCCAATGTCTGAAAGATGACTAGGCATTAATAAAGAAAAAAACTGGAAATATCCCCAATAAATCAATAAATAGAAAAGCCGCTTATCTGCAAAGGGCATTGTGCAAGGCCTGATGGCAACACCAGGCTGCTTGGCTAGAGCGAGTTCCCAGGAAGGGCCATAGGTAGCAGCAGCTGCCTGGGAAGAGAGCTGGAGAGGGAGGTTAGGCATCTTCTAAAGACTGGCTATGGGGTGAGTGGTAACTGACATGAAAAACATAGAATTCCCTCCCCTTGGCTTATGAGCTGACCATTTAGAGTAAAAGAAGCTCCCTATAGCTGAGGTATCCAGAAGTACCGCCATTTCAGCCCATGAGCTGTCACTCCTTGGAAACTCAGTGTTACTTCAGGAGTCCACCCATGCAAGGAAAGAAAGAAGGAACAATGAAAAGGTAACTTGTAGATTCTTGGGACAATAAGCTGGCTTCAGCCCTTAGATCAAAAGTCTGGCTGCCTGGCAGACGAGGGGTACACTGGGCTCTGGTCATTGCCTGACCAGATCCCCTCTCCTGGGCTAGAGCTCACATCCCCAGCTGCTGGGAGTATTGGTCCCTTCCCCTGGAGATCTCTTCTCCCCTGAATGGCAGCTGCCTCATGCAGAAAGTTATTGGCATAGGGTTGCAAAAGACCAACCCCATACCTCACATGGGACTATGTCAGTGGTGTTCACTGTGCTCCAGAGCATCCCATGCTCTCAGGCTGAGGTGAGCTTCCTGCTGAACCACATTCTCCCTCAGTGTTCTCCATGCCCTTCCCTGTTTCCTTCATCCTCTTTTCTCCTAAAGCTCTTCCTCACATGGACAGACCACATGCATCCAAAACTCTGGCCCAAACTCTGCTTTCTAAAGAACCTGCCTTAAAACAAGAGCTCAACAGTGGCCAACTAGTGAGTTCAGTTTTTAAAAAAGAATACCATAAGCTGACACAAATACCAAGTCTGTCTTTCAGGTGCTTAAAATTGCCAAGAGTAGGGACTTGCCAAGCACAGGCGCTGTTCATGGAGCAAGTGCACCTGGACAGGTTCCCTCAGGTACAGGTATTAAATCACAATGCCTGGGACGTGGGAATGGTGGTGTTAAACTTGTGAAAGCTAGTTTCCCAAGATGTGTCGCAGCCCGTAGTCCCCTTTCTCTTGTGTAACCCAGGAACTAAGAATGTTTTATTTTTAATGGCTGAAAGTAAAATCAAAAGAAAAATATTTGTAACATGGGAAAATATATACAATTTTAATTTCCATATCTGGAAAGTTTGTTGAAAGCCAGACATGCCCAATTTTGTATATTTTGTGTGTGACTGCTTTTGAAGTACAACAGCGGAGGAGTAATTGCCGCAGAGAACATGTGTGCTGCAGAGCCAAAAAATGTACTAACTGCCTTTGCAGAAAAACCTTTGCAAGCCCATGCTATGGAGCAATGAGGGGTTTGAGTCCCATTCTGTTTGGCAGAGCTCATTCTGTTTGTTAATTCTGTCACATGGTTTCTCTATCTTTCTGGAGCTAGCAATTTGAACTGAGCAGTGTTCTATATGTGGCAAACAGGGAAGACGTCACTCAGTCAGAGGTAAAAACCCACAGTGAGCAAAGCGGGCACTGGGGCTGGAAAGACCCTGGAGTAGTTTCTGTCACTAAGGGGAAGGAAGAGGCTGACTTGCAGCAGAAGAGACTTGGGGAAGTGATGGTAGTGGAGTGGGCCAGCAAGGAACTCACAGAGCTAAAATAAGTGAAAATCAGTAATTGCCTTTTCCATACTGTCTAAACCCCAGGAGCCCCATTGAAGCGGCCAAAATGGATTGAATTCCTGCAGGGGGCAAGGCATGCTATTGATCCCCCAGACCCATTCAGCAATCAAGCATCTTAGCAGGAATGATTACTGTCTAAGAAATCCTGTCTAGAAGCAGGTTTTCCATCACTTTCCTGATGACTGGAGAGAACACCTTACACGGGACAAAGTCAGCAGGGCAGATTCCTGCAGCACATGCTAGAAATTGAAGAACGTGTGAAGGTGGGCAGAAACACAATCAAATTCAATTCACACATGTCTAATACAGAACAAACTTTTCTTTGGTACTACTGTGGATTGGACATAGTCTTTGCACTGAGCTACATCTGTATCCCTTTACTATTTATTTTATTTTATCCTTTATTTTGTGGCAGAGTCTGGCTAAATCACCCAAGCTGGACTCAAAATGACAATCCTCCTGCCTGGGCATCCTGGGCTGATAGGGGTGTGCTACCATGCCTGCAAACTTTTTGCATATATTACCACTAGATTATGAGCTCCTATTTATGGATAGAGAAGAGAAGACTGGGTTACTTTTACAGTATTTATGCAGGATCACAGTGCTAGTTACTGAAACCAGTATTAGTAAGCTAAATGAGCCTTGTAGGGCAAAGGAAAATTTGAGAAGGGGAAAGGGAGGCGGGAGAGGAATCCCACTGCATGTAAGAACTCAGGGGGTCACCCCTTGTTCTGGGCCTTGGCCTCTGCAG
>PVLD010029853.1:0-17535 GCA_004027595.1 Dinomys branickii
TCCATTTTGTCCCTTATTTACACTTTTAGTTTCTCACGTAAGAGAAGCAGTGTGGAATGGCTGTCATCAAGTAATGAATAACAAGTACTAGTAAGGCTGTGGCTAAAAAGGAACCCTCCTCCACATTTTCTGGGAGTATAAATAGGTACAACCAATGTGGAAATCAGTATGAATATTCTAGGTTCCATTTAACAGAAGCTACTCCCATTCTTGGTATCTTCTCAAAAGAGCTAAAAATATATGAAAATGATATGTGCACGCCCATATTTATAGCAGCAGAATTTGCAGTAGCTAAATCTTGGGAACAGAGCAGATTACCATGAATGGATGAATGGATAAAGAAAATTTATTTTTAATGTACAACAGAATACTATACTGCCATGAAGAAGGATAAACTTGAGACACTTTTTGTAAATGAATATATATGGAGACAACACTTTTGAATGAAATAAATCAGAAATATGTTTATGTACTTTTTAAATTATTATTGTCTTCTCATTTGAAGTTTGTTTTATGACAAATCTTTTTTGTCCTTTCACTATGTGTAACAATGTTCTTCCTTTTGTTATTATAAGATTTTCTCTATGATGGCTTTTGAGCAATTTAGTTTTGTCTTTACGCCATTTTCTTTATTTTTCTAGCATTTGAGTTTTAGTATGTTCCTTAGATTGAGATTTTTCACCAAATTTGGGATTATTATTTTTCAACTATTTTTATCTGTCCCTCTTTTCTTCTAGGGCTCCAATTTACATATATTCTAGGCTACTTGAAATTCTCCCACAGCTAACTGATGTTCTGCTCTTTTACATGTTTTATACTCTGATTCTTTTTTAATGGATTCTGTTGCTGTCCTTACCAATCTTTTTTTTTCCTTTTTTTATAGTAATTTTTAAATGTAATTTTAATTCATTTCCAGAGTTTTGATGTGAGTCTTTTTGATGTGTGTCTATTTCACTTTTGAACATCTGGAATAAAATTAGAAATGTTTTAATGACCATATTGATTAATTCTAACCTGTCAGTTCTAGGTTAGTTTTCATTTACTTTCAGTTTTTCTAATTGTTCTTTCATGCAGTTTTTGAACACCTGCTATTTAGATAGGATGGCACACATACTGATTTTTATCTTGGTGAGTACTGGACACATTTGTATTCCTATTTAACATTCTTGAGCCTCTAGATCTTATATTAAGATTTTTATAAGCAAGAATAGAACAGTGTTTAGTCTGAAGCTACTTACTACTCAGGCAAGATCCTTCCAAATACTCTATCAAATTTTTTATGAATTATCAGGTTTTTGAGTCTAGCTAGTTGGAACATACTATTCCCCACCCTACATGATTTCTTCTTTTTTCACGGTAGCATTTTTATTACTACATTTTACAAAACACACAAATTATATCTAAAAAGTCAAGCAGTACTTTTCAACATTTCTGATCTAAAATATCATAGTAATCAGGTTTTTTTCCTCTGAATATTGCCTCCCCTACATGAAACCAAATACTTTTTGAGTGGATACATTACTTATACAAATTTATTATTAGTATTACATATTATACTAATTTATTATTAGTTCTTGTTTTCCTCTAGTTATTTTGGACAGTTCTTGAAGCCTTCCCTTTTTTTCTCAAATATGTATTTATTGTACTAATCTGCATACCTGAGGGAAATCCTCTACAGAACAGAATTCCTTCTTTCTATTCCCCTCTCACCTCTTCCTTACTCTGTCCTGCTGACTCTCTGCCTTGAGTGCCCCTTAGTTCTCTCTCCTCAGCTCAAACCCCAGCCTCTGGCTGGATTCCCTCTCCTGCATGGTAGCATGAAAACTCTAGGGACGATAAGGTAGGGCTTCCAATTTCTTATTGGTCATTTCCTTCATTGTCTAACATCAAATTTCCTCAATACTGTTTCATTATACTTAGGATTTTTGGTACTTGGTTTCAGGGTTGGGGTGAGCAGGTAAATCTAGTCCCTGGTACTGTATCTTGGCAAGCAGAAGTCCTTGATGTATTGGAATTTATCTTTTGTTTTGCTGAAGTTTTTTCTTTAATTTAACTACCATAAAGATTTTTTTACCTATTAATTGAGTACAATGTAATGTATTAATACTAATGTGTACATTGTTCAGTGTTTAAATCAGAGTAAACATTTATCTCCTCAAATATGTATCATTTTTATGATGAAAACTTTTAAAATCATTTCTTCTTATTCCTTGAAATGTGCCGTGCATTATCTCTATCTGTGGTGCACCCTACTGTGCAGTTGCACACCTGAGCTTTCCGCTACTGTAAGTTATTACCTATTGATCCTTTTCCCATTCTTCCTTCCCCCTGTGTTCTCCAGCCTCTGGTAATAGCACTTTATTCTCGGTTTCTATGAGATTGACTTTTAAAAATTCTATGTAGTAAGACCATGTGATAAGTTCTCTTTCACTCCTTGGCTTACTTAACATAGTGTCCTGCAGTTTCAGCCATGTTGTCACACATGGCAGGACTTCATTGTTTTTATGGTTGAATATTATTCTGTTGTGCATGTACCAGATTTTGTTTTACCTGTTTTTAACTAATGGACACTTAAGTAGTCCCATTACTTACCTAGTGTGACTAATGCTGCAATCAACATGGGAGTACAAATGTCTTTTTGAGATACTTTTCTCATTTCTTTACTGTATGTACACAGTACTGTGATTGATAGACCATATGGTAGTTCTATTTCAATTCTTATTATTTGCATTTAGGTCTATTTTATTGAAGTAGTTCATTATCTTATGTAATATTAATTTTATATTTACTTCAGCATATCTATTACTTTCCCAATAGAGTATTTTGTTTGTCTGTCCTACTCCCTTACATAGTTTTAACCAGTGATGTTATTTAGAATTTGACTACTTAGTCTTGTATTTCAGTGCTTTTGATATTTATGAAAGATTTGCAATGATAATTCTGTTTTCATGTTGAAAGTACTTGTTAAGGAGCATCTACAATTTTTCATTATAGTTGGGATAGCTTATTTAAAATTATTACATAATATAACATTTAAAATTGGGCATTACTAAGGATATGTTAAGCTCACAATATTTTAATTATAAGAGATAGAATAGGAATATTCTGAGCTACTATGATTTACAAAATATGATATTCTTTCCTGTACAATGTTAGAAACCAGTTAATAACATTGGATTTATGTTTTGCTTTCTTTACTATGTTTTGCAAGCAGCCCCTAGTTTTCAACGATTAACTACATGGATCCTTCCTTTCTATGTTGTGCCTTTATACCTTAGGACCCAGCTTACCAGCAAAATTCAATAGTTCTTACCTCCTCTTCACTATTTAGTACATCCCAGGTTAACTCTTCTCACTTTTCATTTTCCTCCTCTATCACTAACAATATCCTGGTTCCAGAAATGTGGTGTCCTCTGATTTAAAAATAATAACTAAGGATTTACTCTAGTAGAAAATCGGTTTTTAGTTGTTTTGACAGGTGACTGCAGAGCACAGATTTTGTTTTTTCCTAAGTATAGTCAAATACAACAGATTACAAAGTTACTAATGTTTTCTTATTTTGAGAAAATACTCAATGTTAACTATTTTTATATAAATTGTTCATTTTCATTTAGGATTTGCTGTCTCACATGCTTCATGTGGACCCACATCAGCGGTACACTACTCAACAAATATTAAAACATTCATGGATAGCCCACAGACACCAGCTGCCAGATGATCAGCCAAAAAGTAATGATGCATCACATGTTGTTAAGGTAAAATGAATATACTTGTATGTGACTTCTAAAAACTTAATACCTAGTGGAGTTTTCGTACAATCTTCACTGATGATGCTTAAGTAATTCCTTAAAACACCTTTATTTCTTTAAGATAATTTTTTAAGATTTGACTGAAAATCTTTATTGATTTTTTCCTTTTACTTATATATTTTTAAAGAAAACAAAATAACAACAATAAAGACAAAAACAAAACACAAAAACAGTACAGGACTTCAACACAAGATGATAGAAATTAACAATGATTGTTATATTATATATTGTTATCTTCAATGAAATTGCCCAGATTACCAGCTATAAGACTGCAAGACTGATCAAACAATTAAAGATAATAAAAAGTAATAAGAAAATTGGAAACAATACAGAGCATCACTAAACAAGATGGTAGGAATTCAATAACGGTTGTGATAAATTTTTGAATTGTGGTTTTCTTTAAAATGGCAATCATGTACTCTTCTTCACTTTCTCTACTTTTGCTTTTCTTATGATAATATAAAAATAGTTTCAACTGCCTTTCTTTTGATTGATGCTTTGGCTAAGAGTGGACTAAATGTAAGTTTCAGATGGAAACAAAAAATCGTTATTACTACATTATAGCCATTCGTACAAGTTCTCATATCTGTAGTCATTGAACCTAAATTTTAAATTTTAGTGTGTAAGAATTTTTTGTAAGAAACATGGTTTATTAAGTGAAGAATAGATAATAATCAGGAATTTCTTTGTCAAGGCTGTGTCAGTACTATGAATGTATTAATTTAATTTTCTATGAAAAAGTTTTGTTCTAGAAACATGGCTCATGATACAGTGTAGGGTTTTTTAAATTTGTTTTTTACTACAGAGATCGTTACTTACCTGGCTGTTTTCTTATTATTTAAGGGAACAGTGGTTGCCACATATTCTGCCCTGATGCATAAGACTTTTCAACCAATCCTAGAACCTGTTGCTGCTTCAAGCCTAGCTCAGCGACGGAGCATGAAAAAGCGAACATCAACTGGCTTGTAAGATTTGCATTGTTCCTCAGCTAACCTGGATGAAGAGAAAATAAACATATGGCTTTTTCTAATTTCATATCAAAGGCATTATATTGTTACATTACTTGAATATGCTATTTAAGTCCCCCTTTTTAGGGCAAGTAAGATTAAAAAACATACACAGGTCCATAATATTTATACTATGTTGTTTTACAGTAGCGTCCAAGTGTTTATTTAAGCATATAATTGATCTCAACAGGTCTTAACTTCTCTGCACACTAGTTTCTAAATTTCTTTCAAATGAAGTTACTTTTGTTTTTTTCTGTTTCATACAGTAATTGTGAATTCACTAACAGTAATCAAAATGCTTATAGCATAATGCCAAGCAATGTCAGTATTTTTAACATCAGCTCCTAAAAGACTTTCTTTTTATAAAAACAAGTACTGTATTGCATAAGCTTGTTATGCACAACCAAAGGACTCAATTTATTTGACTCTCTCTAGTTACTAAACTGTAGTCATAGTATTTTGGTGCCAGAACAAGATACCTTTGTGCTAAAATAAATTCCTGATATAATTGGTGCCAAAGTTTCTCCACAAGGGTTAAATCGCCAGTAATCTCTGTAGGCAGTTCTATATATTAACCATAAGTGGCCACATCTAAAAAGGTTTACATAAGGCTTTTAACAGTTTACATATAAAAGAATTATAATACAGTGAATAATTGTTTAGCCAGAGGCTTTATACTGGTCTTGTAATCTTCTTAATATGCCACAGTTAAGCCTTTGAAAATAAAATACTTACTGTTGGCACATTCTGGCATAATGTAAGCTGACTTTCAAGTTAGCCCATTGATTTAATCATTGTCTACCTATTTATACATGAGCTGCACTGTGGTTTTCTTCCTTGACATCCATGTGCTTTGAGTTACAGTGTAGCATATGGATTTACATGGACTCCTATGGTTATTTGGGTGAAATTTAATTATAATGTACTTGTGCACTCAGCACACATGATACAGTGTAATAGCTTAGTAAACTTTGAACATTGCCACATAATAATTACACATTAAGTAAATAAGTTAACATTTTAAATAGGAAGTAATACTAATGATCTACATGAAATTTGACCACATTTAAAAAATCATATTTATAAATAATCTGCCCAAAACATCTTATTAAATTTATTATTCAGAACCACTGTGTGATATGTATTATTTTCTCTGAATGCTGAAATTTTAAAGAATGACTTTGTGTTGTTGAAGAAAATGCCATGACTACTATTACTGACAAAAGAATTAATGAATATAAACTGGAGAATATGAGTTTTGTCTAGTGAATGTAAGAGAGCTACTTGTGCGTGCTACATGTACTATTTGCTGTGGATTTTATTTTGCTTAGTTCACAGAGAGTGATCACTGAGTATATGATTTAGGCTAGAAGACATGTATCTTTGGTATTTAATAAAAGAAACTATACATATTCTCTTTATAATGTAAGTAATCTATGCCCCATGCACAAAGTTGTTTCCTGAGTGTGATATATAAATGTATGTGTTCCACTTTTGAGGTAACTTTTTGAAATAATTGAAAGACATTACAAAACATCTAATGCCATGTGAAAACATTATTTAGAAATAGGCTGGTATGATACTATCTGGCTTTTTATTTTTCAAAGTGGCATTTTCTTTCCTCATTTTTCTTTATTACATTAACTACTTGCATGTAACAATTTGTGTCCATATATTTTGAGTTATTTTACTGCTGTCATTATCTTGTTTGTGTTGTTTGCCTTCTTCCTATCAGAGTTGATAAATCAAACTCAAGTATCATTTTGATGTTGAACTTTTCAGGGCATATACAAGTCCCATGTATGGTTTTCAAGAAGTAACATTAAAGGACATAAAATTGGTAAATGAAATGTGATCACAAAAGAACCTCCAGGTTTTCTATAACCAGTGATTTTAAAAGTAGATTATCTTAATTAATTTTTATTTAATCTGCTCAAAAGAGTCATATCATACACTCTTACCATAAAATGAACACTATGAGAAGTAAGCAATGAATAGCATGATTTTTATTATCCCGTGTGCTTTGATAATGCATAAAACACACAGGCATGTTTACAATAGTTGTGAAGAAAGTTTTCTGTTGGAAAATACAAGCATGCTACCCTAGCAGTAGTAGAGGGGTACAAAGTATTATAAAGGAAAGCCTCAAACTATACCCTCATTTTATAGAAGGCGCTCAGACAGGGATTCCTACTCGAGTCCTTTTTTGGCTAGAACTGTATAATCAACAAATGCAGATTTAAATGGAAAATTTTTATGAGGGCTCTGTAAATGCTTGACCACTAAAACTATTCTTTCTATAAGACTTTAGAATACTGTGGTTTCTAATGGATTCATGAAGAGTTATTTTATATTGTTTTTCTTTCTAGTCAATGGTTTTGATAATACGTACTGATATTTCAGTTTTGATTTTTTATTGTTCGGGAAGGGAAATAATACTCAATGTTTCTCAAAGGAAAACACAAGATTTAGTCATAGAGGCTTAATATATCATCCTAAAGTTCAGATAGACTAATAATCTTTCTCCCTAAAGCACATATTACTGTGAGTAAACTCAGAATAACTTTGTAAGGAAATTACAATGCAGTACTGATGACTGGGATGCTGCACAGAAAACAATGAAGAAAATAATGGTTTTAGTTCTTTCATAATGATAAAACTAGCCTATTTTGTTAGATGAAGGAATTCTTAAAAATTGGTTTTGGTAAATACAGCAAAGCATTTTTTATAGTTCCTTTGATTAGGTCCAAGGGATTCTGTATGTTAGGTAACCCACAAACTTAAGAACAGATGTTTGGTGTTTATAAAGTCTCCTCCCACTGAAACAACACGTTAAAAGAGTACTATACACAGAAACTTCTTTTTATATATTGAATAGTATCCTAACGGAAATATGCCTTTCATGAATGAAAGAAAAAACCCACATACCTTAGGCTCTAAGGCTCACTACAGATATTACCATTTAGACAAAGCAAAGTTTGTTCTTGATACTCTGTTTTCTCTTTCACATGGCTGTCCAGCCCTCTCACACTATCCCTGTTGAGCACCTCACAGCAGTATTCCAATACTAAGGTTTACTGTGTCCCCAAAACAATTCCCTGTTCCAAAATAATCTACTTCCTTCCCCACAGCAAGACTTCCATTATCTTAGGGCAGTTATTTTTACCTAAGGTAAATAATATTTACCCCACTAAAGTAATTCACATTTTTATATTAGCGCCTAAGAGACAATCAGCATTTAACAAACAAAATGTCCATTAAATAGATGAATTTCTAGTTATAGGAGTTTCAGGCAACCAATAAAAAATGAGAATAATTTTAAATTCAATTATATCTTCAGGGAAGATATACTTTGGAAAAGGAACCTACACAGTAGGTCCCAGGGTCAGAGTTTCCAGTAAAATATTAGCTTTTTATTTGATTCCTACCTTTCCATGATTCAATCTGCATTTTCTTTTAAAAATTCTCAAAGTATTTTAAATAATGAATTTATATGCAGAAATATTGTGAAGTGAGGCAGGAACTGGCAGTCATTTCTGTATATGTTGTTAAGCTCATATTTGTCTATCTTATTATCAAGTTACTTGCTATTTATCACATGATTTATATAATATAAGGACTTTTACTCCTCTGTTCAATGAATTGTTAGAGAAACAAAAGCACAGGAAGTTTGAATACAAACTGTCTGTGTATCCTCTGTCTAGATTATAGGAAGTTGAGATCCTATGTATCATAATGTTAGTTGGCAACAAAACTGCACACCACAATAAACATAGCTTGGCCAACTAACTATTGAACTTCTTTAGAACTTTCTTTTTACATTTTGAAGCTTTTTCAGGCATTTTTTGACATGTATAACATATACTCATGGATATAGTGTTCCTGGTTTTGATCTTTCAATATAGTGAAGTCTGTCATATTATTTGAGTAAAATTATAATGCTTGATCACTTAAAAATCAATTTAGTGCTAATACATGGGGGAACTGTGCTTAAAGATGCAGTAAGTCCTATTTATAGGCATTAGTTTTTCTGAAATATGTAAAAAAATATAAAAGTACGTTTAGAATTCGTAAATTCAAGATTACTTACATTATACTGGCAAATTATGTAACTTTCAATTATGGCCAACAAGAAAAATTATATATATATATATGTGTGTGTGTGTGTGTATCACAAATTAAGATTTGTTCTACTTACATTTCTAAACCTTGCACAGTAGTACTTTTTGGGGTTACTGTTTTGCTTTACTTGTCTAGTTATGAGAGCTAATTTAATATTCAGAAGATTTTTATTAAATACGTAATTTTATGTGGGACATTTCTAGAGAATATGTGTATTATGTACATTGGTTTTTTAGTAATGGACATGATGTGAACAATTGGATTCCTTTTATCTTACCTATTGACTAATATTGCTCTGGGCACATTTGATTTGTCTTCAAATTTGTTGTTTCTGAAATTGATAAAACTTACAGGAGAATTCTTAAGGTGTTTTTTTTTAAGTTGATGGAATTATTTTTAAATACAAAGCAGTCTTATTTTTAAAACCACCACTTTTAAAGCTATAAAGTCTTAAATAGCCAAATGCCAGAGTGGTTTGGAAATAAAATTTATTTTGCATTTAATTCCATAGCATAAAAATGAAAAATGTAGGTTGGTGTATTTGATTTTTTTAAAACAAATATAAAACTGGTAGCTGTGAATGACATAGGGTTTATGAAAAGAGAGCATAGCGTATTATAGCTACATTTAAAAAAATTGGTCTGCCAATATTTCCCAAGCACTTTTGACTTCCTATATTTTCTAATATAGAGGCATTATATTGACTCATTCCATTGCATTTCTCAATACAGAAATAGTGTAAATAGAAGTTGTGTATACATTTTATTCATGGTATAATTAAAATGCAAAAGATGCAATTGAGCAAAATTTTCCCCCGTGTTCAGAAAACTGTATTTTCTTAATTTCAATATTACTGATTTTATACCATTATTTATTTTACAGTTATTTTCTTTAAAGCACAGTTCCTTAAACTTTGAAGTTTTCACTCATTGTACTCAATTTTTTATCATATGAGACCAAATCTAGTAGTGCATTTTAATGTTTCTTAGTAGTGCTGCTAAGGTAATGGCTATGATTTTGAATTTATAACATGCCAAAGATGACATAAATATTATATTTATTTTTGTTCTTGTTAAAACTCTGTGAGCAACAATTCTCAAGATACCATGTTATATTATACTGGCATTCTCTGGATACTAAATAAAAAGGCTGCGAATTTCTAACATTTTATACCTGACCTTCCTTGATCATTTATGGATATAGATCATTTGTGGATGTCTGCTTCTATTAAATTCAGCTAATTGCAGAATTCATGAAAACTTATATACATTGTTCAGCAACCAGACATAAGTCCTTCAGAATACTGCTAGGTTATGAGTATACCTTGATATTTTTTCAACTGTAATACACTTTAAGACTACTTTTTAAACATGTAAAACAAAGGAATCCAAGAAAATTAACATTCAAATGTACAATAATTAGAAGTTATCAGGAAAATGCTTCAATCTGCAAATTAGTTAAGTGACAATCTTTTCTGCAGTAAGGACAAATTAAAACCCTTGTCTGTAATCATTGGCAAAATTATTTTCCAATAAAAAGAACAGATATTTAGCAAAAAAAAGTCACACCTTTGTAGGGCATGCTAAATCATTACAGTTACACATACTGTTTTACTTACATTCCAGTCACTGGGACACAGTATCGGACACACACAATTTAAAGAAGTTTATCTTGGCTCATACATATTGTCAGTCATGGTCAGCTGGCTTCATTGCAAAAAAAGATGCCAGAGTCATGGTGGAGGAAGAAGTGCTCAACCAGTAACAGCCAGATAACACAAAGAGAAAGGAGGAGTTGGGGAGAAGAGTACGTTTTACCAGGTGACACTCACAGTGACCCACCTCCAACTATGCCTCACCTACTAACAGCATACTTAACTACTCAGCTCATCATTGGATAAATACACTGATGAGTATAGTACCCCATGATCTAATCACCCATGAAACATAATTAAGGGGGCATTTTCATTCTAAACCACAATATTCCACCCCTGATCCTCAAAAGACTGATTTCCATTTCTTAAAATATACCTTTCATTCATCTCTAAGAGTAGAAAATGTCTTTATAGTTCCAACATTGCTAAAAAGTCCAAGTCTAAAGACTCCTCTGAGATTCAAGGCAAACTCTTACTTACAACTTCTATGGAAAGCAAAAAGAAAATTAAATAATTCCAACATAAACTAGCACAGAGTAAACATTCCCATTCTAAATGGGATGAATAGGGGGATAAAAATGAATCATATCAGCAGGGCAAATATCCTGTATTTCCATGCCCAGCCGCTAAGGCAGTTAGGGGTGAGATGTGGTCTCCAAAGGGATTCGAAAGCCATGAACCTATAGCCTGATACAGCATTCATGGGCTTAATCTGTTCTTTGCCTATGAATCCTTATTAGGAGATGCTGTCAATACCTGCCATCTCTCACTATCTTTATTTTCCACTGCACCTTATGTTTTACTCTCACTGTTTTTCAGATTTCCTTCAAAGGGACATACTGCACAACATCCCAGGCCTTGCTTTGAAATCTAGGTGGGACCATCACTGACCCCACAACTCTTGCATTCTACATGCATATAAGTCCACCACCATAGGGATGGTATCAAATTCTGGGCATGGCTGCAGAGGCTTCTCAAATTCCTAGATATCTGAATGTAAAATGAAGCTCAGTGAGCCAATTCAATAGGAAGTCCTCAAGCAAGAGGCCCAAGGACTCTCTTTTTCTAATGAAAACTTTACTGTTTTACACTTAACAAGCCTACAAAGTTGAGGTCTTGATGCTTTCTAAGATGATCTCAAGCCATCTGTACTATAATCCTGATGCAACACCCTTACTATCTTTTTAATATTAGTCTTTTCAGCAGCTGTGCTTTCCATGCCCCCAACTTTCAGGGACTTTCTAGCTGATAAACCTGCAACCTTTTCAGATGTCCCATTTGCTCCTGCAGGTCTAGCTAAAATCAACCAACAGTACCCGTACCACATTCTGAACATTGTACTACTTTGAAATTTCTTCCACAAGAGTACTTAGCTTACTACACCTAATGTTAGTTTCTTGTAAAAACTTGGGATGTGGGAAAAATGATATTTTTTCTGCCAGAATATAACACATACAGCCTCTAGCCCACCTACCAATGAAGCCCTCATTCCCAACTGATACTACAGCTAGCCTTTACTGTCTGCATTTCTATCAACATGTTGCTCATATAAGCTCTGAACAAAGTCTCCCATCCAGCTCAGTTTACATCATTCTTAAGCTTCTCCATCTGGCATCTTCAAGCCTTTCTGAACTCTTCCCATAAATTACTTCCATGGGTTTCTGAACCACATTGTCAATTACATGCACAGAAATCCCACTTTTGACATCAAAATCTGCTTTAATATTTTTCCCATCAGTGAGATACAATTCCTAACACCCATAGTTTAAATGAAAAGAGGTTTTTTCTTGCTTGTGATACAAATACATGGTCAGCAGTATCCAAGGCAGAGTGGTATGTCAGAAGAAAAGTTCTTCAAACTACCAGGAAGGAGAAAAGAGAAGAGCTATGGGCAAGAATGCAGCCTGGAAGTTCATGCTCCCACTGGTCCACCTCCAACTCAGTAACACCTTTTGACCACATATTTAGCTCCTAATGATCCCATCAATATATGAGTCAAAAATGAGAATAATGCAATATTCCAGTCATCTTCCACACATGAGAAATTTGGGAAGCATGTTAGATCCAAACTATAACACAAATACGCATGTACCCAATATATGTGGTTCAGAAATGCAATTTGGAACCTGGTGATAATATCTTCTTGTATCCCTTCTCCTCCTCCTCTTCCTCCCTGTTACTCCACTTTTATATTTGTTTTCCCAATTTTGTAAACAGGGCAAAAGGTCCTAGGCAAACTTTCTATCAGGGTACCTAGAATAATTGGGTACCTAGAATAATTTAGGCTACACTTGGTTTAAACTACATAGGATTCATGGAGGGTAGGAGAAAACAAAATAAGACACTATAATTTGATTTCTCTATGATTCCCCCAGTGTCATGTTTACTTGAACAGATAGTTTGAATAAGAATTGTAGAGACCCATTTCTAAATGTAGTTTTGCTATTGCCTTCTAGAACCTAAAACTAGCTTTGCTTGAAAATGAGGCAATCTTCTACTGTAGGTCTGTCCTTCACTTTACTTCTGCCCAAATCCCTGGTTCTGTATAAGTTATACCTCAGCCCTCACGGTTCTCCCCTTATGCTCATTCTCTCATTCTCTTGTTATGCTTCAAGACATTCTGGTATATTTGATATGTTTTCTAAACATAGGCATTTTGCTTTTTTGTTTGCTTATGAAATACTTTATACTGATCATGTTTGACATCTGATCATTTAATTTCTAAAAATCTATTTTAATAATTGTATTTTTACAGTCAACAAGTATGTATTGTGTTTGTCTGCCAAACACTGTTAATGAAACATTCACTTTCTAAAAAACTGAAGGTCATGTATAGTAACAGAAATGTATACTGATGCTAATTACAGTGAAACACAAAATAAAACTGTTAAAATAAGTACAAATGTATGCCAACAACCAGGACTAGCAGATAATTTGTTTGATCATTAAATTTAGCTATGAGCTTCCTGGTAGGAAAAGTAGAAAGATAAACTCAAAATATTAAATGATAATTATATGAGAGGAAGAGTGATGATTCTTCTACAGATATTTTGCTGATATGAAAATTTTTTAAGTATCTAAAGCATGAGGAAATTTATGCAAGAATCAATCAGTGAGCAGGATGTTGTTTTGAATTACAATTTTGCAGCAAATTAATTAGGGCGTCTTTAGTTGCATGTAGTAATACCTAACTCAAACTTGCTTAAACATGCAAAACAGGTATATTCGTTTCTCAGTCAATGTCATGGCACAATTTTCTTTATCTCTCAGACATGTCTTGAATGCTAGCCCATTTTCATGCTCTACATGATGGCAAGTTAGCAGATTCATACCTTACCTCTTGTCATGTTTAGCTCCTGGGGATAGGACAACTGCATCAGAAATAATTCTCACTGAAAGAGAGAAAAGCTGGGATACTTTGATAGTAAGTGATGTAACTAGAATATGGAAAAATAGGTGATGGGAAAGAAATCATGGTTTTTAATTATCTTAGCTACTCAATATGTTTCCCATTCATACACTTTCAAAAATACATATGCTTACATAAAATTCATATACTGTACCACTCTTCCCTAAGAGAGAATACCTAAGGTCACATCCACTTCTGCAATGTACCATCAAGACCTTGAACTCCAGGTGATGTACAGTTGGCTTAGTCAGGTAGGAATGATAGATGCCTTTTTTTTTTTTTTTTTTGCGGTACTGGGGATCGAACTCAGGAACCCTGCGCTTGCTAGGCAAGTGCTTATTCCACTGAGCTATATCCCCAGCCCGATAAATGACTTATAGCTAAATTTTTTGTTGTTTTTCTTTACTATGGTGGTTTACCATTTAAAATTTATTTGGATTTTTAATGTTTTAACTTTACCTCCTTTTCCTAACCTTACTAAATCATTTTCTTTTTTGAGTAAGTAAAAAAATAACATATACCCAAAAGTCAAAGCTGTTTTAAAACATATACCTAAGAGAATTGTCACTGTCTTCCCTACTGCATTTTTCCACATGCCTTGCAGGTAATAAATATCATTGTTTTCTAGTTTATCCTTCTTGTGTTGCTTTCTGTTAAGACAAACATAAATGTGTACTTTCTTACTATTTTCTTACACAGAACTATGCTGTTATGCATCCTCTTACACTTTACTTTTTCATTTAATATGCTTTGTAAATCTAAATTAGCTCATGTATATCTTCCATATTCTTTTTAAAAGTATGTAATATCTATCTACCTATCTATCTACATAGTATACTTTATTCAACCAAACACTTAGAGTGTGACAGTGGTGTCAATTATTTTACAATCACAAATAATTCTGCAGTAAATAACATATACAGATTTTTATGATGTTGATATTTCATCATGGTAAATTTCTGAAAGCAGAATTTCTCGAAGGATAAGTGTGTATATAGTTTTGTTAGATACTGCTAAGATATCCTTCATAGGCTTTATGTCATTTTGCATCCCTCCCAGAAATATATAAGAACACCCATTTTTTCCATAGTGCCACCAACAGAGGTCATCAGAAACTTTTGGTAATTTTGCAAACATGCAGAATAAAAACTTGCACCATAGTGTAGTTTTAGTGTATATATCTTTCATTATGAGTAAAATTAAATATATTTTCAATTTTTGTCTACAAGATTTTGGTCTTCATTCAAATTTAGAAAGCCTTTATATAAAGAAGGTCTCTTAACCATTTATCTGTGCTTTATCTTGCACACATTCTCGTGACTTTCTTGTTTGCTTTCTTTGTTGTGATATTTTTCATGTACTTTTAAAAAATTTCTTAATTTGATTAACTAGTACATTTATTTTTTATTTTAGCTAAGTTTTTATTTATACTTAGATATGCTTTATCCTTACCTAAATTTTCTTTTGGTATATGTATAGATTTTCTTTTCTTTTGTTTTTTGGTGCCAAGAATTGAACTCAGGGCCTTGCACTTGCCTGGCAGGCACTGTGCCACTGATATACATCCTTGGCCCTTATAGATTTTCATCTAGCACTTTAATCCATTTGGATTTTATTTTCATGTGTTTTGTTAAAAATATTTCTAATTCTGTCCATTTGCATGCAGATATATAATTTCCCTGTATCAGTTATAAAAACATTTAACTGTGCCAAAGTAATTTAAGAAACACTACCTTAATCACACACTATGTTTTTACATGTAGTTGTGTCTTTTTCCTGATGTTTTACTTTATCTCAGGTATTCTTTGTTCAGTGTTATACTGCTCTTTTTTTACATGTGGAAGGTTTCTGGTAGAATGTTTAAGTGTTTTATCTTGCTGATTACCCCTTGCCATCAGATCTTCCTTTTCAGTGTTTTGTAGCCTTTCTTGTTTGTGTTTTTCTATATGAATTGATGATTAATTTGTATGAACCTCAATAGTGATAGAGAAAGAAAAGGCATTCTGAAATAGAAATTCTCACTTGGATTATGGTACAATGAAGAATATCATACCATGACACTTGGTCCACAACATATAATGAACTCTTAGACTAAAGATGCCCAATCCTAGCAATGGAATGAGGCCTCAGTCACTTGATCTCTTGGTGCCTGGTTGTACACCCTTGTGGTATGTTCTTTGTCCTCCATGATGACATCTAAGAAATATAGACTCCCTTAATCAAGCTGCTCTCATTATCAGCCTGTTTTTCTCAGTATCCTTAGGAAACCAGTTTTGATTTAGACAAATGGTTCTCAGTGCTTGGCCCCTGGAATAATACCATTGGTAACATCTGGTAATGTGTTAGAAATGCAGATTCTGGAGCTACCACAGACCTACAAAATCAGAAACTATGGACTGGAAATTAGAGATTTGTGGATTAATAAATTGATTCTGTGGTTTACTTTGTATGTCTGCTCAGTTCAGGACTATTGGTGTGTGGGTCAAATAAGCACAAGTTATTTGTGAGATTTAGATATTCACTAACATTATGGCAGATTAAAAATTGAACATGGGACCCCTCTGAGCAGTGTTTGAGCAGAACTCTCCTTGGGTGAGGCCTGAGGATACACTCCACGTCTTCAGGCAGGGAAGGAGCTCAGACTGGGAGGGCCCATCCTGATTGGTGGTTTAGGCCTGCAGCATGGAAAGAGCCTGAGGTTCTGTGGTCCTCTGGGTTGAGAGCAGAGGCCTATTCTCCCCTGACCAGCTACCTCAGGATCCCTGAGCAGTGGCCCATGCCTAGCCACCATCAGCTTCAAGGCTGAGGTGCACACACTTCCCATCCATGGCCTAGACACCCTGGTACTGAAGGCCAGCCTTCCCCCACCATCACAGGTGTGGTCTAAGCCATACGCCCCAGCAAGTGCCTGGAGTTCCTGGGCCAAGTGGTCCACAGTCTGCTACCATCTTGGGTTAAGTTTTTTATCCTGGTAATCTAGAATCCCTAGAGTCCTTTGTGAGCTGCCTGTGTAGACTGTAGCTCAGCACTTTTCATCTGATATCCAAAATGACAAGACAAAGGAGCAAAATGCAGTCTCAGAACTCAACTCCATCCAGAACAAGTACAGGAGATAATGACATAGGAGAACTAGAAACCCACATACCTGAAATTTCTGAAATGATCCCATCTGGAGTAAAGGAACAACTCCATCAGGCCATAGAAGAGTTCACATCAGAAATAATCTCTCAGACAAAAAATGAAATGAAAATAATAATGGAAGAAATGCTCCCGATATATAGAGAAGAAACATAACAGAATGGAAGAACATAAGCAACAAATGGAAATGTTACATGAGCAATTTAGGAATGAATTAGAACACATGAAACAGACTCAAAGAGATTTCCAGGAAATGAAAACTTCTAATGAAAGCTTGCAAAACCGCTTGAATGAAGTTGAAGATAGAATTTCAGATATTGAAGACAGCTTGACAGCAATTGTGAAAGGAAGGATCTCCTAAAGTCATCAAGGATCCAGGAGAAATAAATCGAACAG
>PVLD010029854.1:0-17534 GCA_004027595.1 Dinomys branickii
GAGACACTCTTGTTGCTCGTATTAGTAGTTTGGGGTGAGTCCTGAAGCCTGTGGACTCGTCCCATTGCTGTCAGGAACAGGTGGTGATTGCGCAGGCCGCCGAGGCTCAAGGTGCTCACAGAGGGCGTTCAGGGTGAGAGCTGAAGCCCAGTAACTCAGTTCATGCTTCCTGCTTGATGCTGGAGTGAGAAGGGCGTGGGGCCGTGTGATCCACCTCCATCTGCAGCTCTCTCTTGCTGTTGTGCTCCAGTTCCCGTTTGATCCTTGGCTGGATCCCTGGGAGTTGCTGTGGCTCTGATGTCACTGCCGATGCACCCCACCACTCCCCACTGGCAGCCGCCCATACAGTGGAGAGGCAGGCATAGAGCTGGGTGTGGTAGGATGTGTACTGGCTGCTCTGGCTCCACCTTGCCTCCAGGTGCTGATTAGGAAGGTTGCTGCAGGGTGGGGACTCCACTTCAGTGGCTGTTGCAACCTCTCATCCTCACACTGGATTTGACAACAGTTCCCAACCACCATTGCCTCTTTTCCTGGCTGTGCCCTCTCCTCTCCAGTTCTGGACCAGCTCTTGGAACTCCGCTCTCCCCTGGCCAAGTCGGGAGGCTTCCATGAGCGTGGGTCTCCGAAGCTAAAGCTGCGATTGCTGGAATGAGGGCTTGGGCCAAGAGTGTGTTTGAAGCAGTGGCTTCCTCTTTCTCCATCTCTTCTCCCTCCTACTGTGCCGTGGCAGCCCTCTGATCCTTTCCTCCAGGAGAGGTTTTACTTGGTCTTTCCTAGGGCTTCAGTTCCCATTTCAGATCCTTCTTGGGTTCAGGGTACACACCTCTCTCCTTTATGTCTTCATATTGCTATATTCCATTGTCTGGGTGGTAATCCTCTGGGAGGTTCTCTCTCTGCTGCCTACCCGGTCGCCATCTTCCCGGAAGTCCCCTAGAGTGCTGTAGATACTTTTCTTCCTTTGTTAGATTGATTCCTCACCATTTCATTTTTCCTATGTGATTGTTGTGAAAGCTATGGCTTCTCTAATTTCTCTCTCAGTGAGTTTGTTCTCTGTGTACAGGAATGCTACTGATTTTTGAGTGTTGACTTTGTATCCAGCTACATGACTGAGTTTAGTTATTAAATGGAGAAGTCATTCAGTGGAGTTTTGGGGTCTTCTGCATAGCATATCATCTCATCAGCAAATAATAATTTAGCTTCTCCCCTTCCTATTATTTTTCCTTTTATTTCTTTCTCTTGTCTAATTGCTCCTGCCACTGTTTACAGAACTATCTTGAATAAGAGTAGTGATACCGAGCATCCTTGTCTTGTTCTGGGTCTTAGAGTGAAAGCTTTCAGTTTTTAAACACTTAGTATGATGTTGGCTGTTGTTTGTCACAGATTGCTTTTATCAGATTGAGATAAATACCATCTATTCCAATTTTGTGTAGGGTTTTTATCACGAATGGGTGTTGAACTTTGTCACGTTTTTTCTGCATCTATTGAGATAATCATGTGATTTTTGTCCTTGCATTTGTTGATATGATGTGTTACATTTATTGATTTATGTATATTGAACCATGCTTGCATATCTGGGATGTATCCTATTTGGTCATGCTGTATAATCTTCTTAACAATTTGCTGCATTCTTTCTGCCAATATCTTATTAAGGATTTTTATGTTTATGTTCATTAGGGAGATTGGCCTGTGGTTCCCTTTTTTGGTTGGATCCTTCTCTGATTTTGTAATCAGGATAATACTTGCTTATAGGAGAGTATGGCTTCCCTTTCAATTTCATTAAAGAGTTTGAAGAGTAGTGGCATTAGATCTTCTCTAAATGTCTTACAGAATTCAGCAGTGAATCCATCAGGACCTGGGTTGTTCTTTACTGGCAAATTTTTAATTATATCTTCAATTTTATTGACTGATACTGGGTCATTTAAAATTTTTATGTTTTCTTGATTTAACTTTGGTAATTTATATGTATCTAGGAATCTACCCATCTTCTCTAGTTTTCCCTCTTCTTAGAATAAATGTTCTCAAAGTAGGTATTGACAGTCTTCTGGATTTCTGTAGGATCCATTGTGATTTCATCCTTTTCATTCCTAATTGCATGAATTAGAGTCTTTCCTTTCCTTTTTTTCTTTTTGAGAAGGTTGGCTAAGAGTTTATCAATTTTACTTAATCTTTTGAAGAATCAATTCTTTGATTCATCAATTCTTTGTATTCTTAGTCTCAATTGCGGTGATTTCTGCTCTGATCTTTATAATTTCCTCAAGTGTATGAGCTTTGGAATTGCTTTGTTCTTCTTTTTCTGGAAGTTTGAGGTTCAACATTACGTTATTTATTTGATCTTGCTGTTTTCCTGATATGAGAGTTCACCACTATAAATTTGCCTCACAGGACTGCTTTTATTGTGTCCCATAAGTTCCAGTATGTTGGGCTGGGGATATAGCTCAGCAGCAAAGCACCTGCCTGGCAATCGCAAGGTCATGAGTTTGATTCCCAGCACAAAAAAAAGTTCCAGTATGTTGTATTGGTATTATCATTTAATTGTAGAAACTATCTAAACAGGTTTCTGGCTTATGTTAGATTTTGTTATAACTGTAGATCTTGGTCCTGTGGTTAAAGGTACCAAATTAACTGTTACCACAGTTTGTGAGTTTCCAGGCTGTGCTTAATGCTATTGTTATTGCTAATTAAACTACTTTATTATTTTTTTTCTGGTACCAGGGATCGAACTCAGGGCCTTAGTGCTTACCAGGCAAGCACTTACACCACTGAGCTATACCTCCAGCCCTAATTAAACTACTTTAGATGGGATGTCGTATCTGTTGTCATCAGTTGTTCTCCTTTGTATGACAACACTGTGATTGTCTTGGGTCATAATCATTACCATAGCCCAGTACCAAAGGACTGGATGCTAAGCCAAATAGATAAAACTTCTCATTCCTAATAAACTGGAATGAATGGGTCTTGGGACAGACACAAAAACCAAGAACCAGCTATACCTAGAAGACATCTCTGAGGAACGGACATTTCCTAGGGAAGCCTCAATACTAATAATAAAGCTAACTACTGTAAGACATTTACAGATATCAACACAGAAAACAAATTAAAATTTAAAAAGAAAATAGAAAATGACAAGACACAGAAGCAAAGTGCAAACCCAGACCTCAGGACAAGACCAGGAGTCAACAAGATACAGGAAATCAGAAGCCACCCACCTGAATTTTCTGAAATGGTGGCAGTAGAAGTGAAAAATCAGATGAATAAGGCTATAAGGAAAATCAGAACAGAAATAATCTCTTGGGTAAAAAAAAAGAGATGAGAATCATAATGAAGGACTTCCACAGTGAATCTAGAGTAGACACAGACCTTTTGAAAAGTAGAGGAGCTTAGGAAAATGCTAGAAACCATGAAAGTCCAACATAGGAAAGAAATGGAATGCACAGATCAGATTCAAATAGATATCCAGATTAAAATTTCACTGAAAGTTTACAAAGCTAAATGAACCAAGGTGAGGATAGAGTATAAGATCTAAAAGGCAGGATTAGCAGTTAGCAGTTACAAGAAGAAAGATCTCAAAAATATCAAGGGACCGTGACAAATGAATCCAACAGCTATAAGATGATGCAAAGAAGAACAACATAAGCTTGATCACAGTCAGTGAAGAAGCAGGAAATACCACAAATGTCATAAAAAACCTGTTCACAGAAATAATGGCAGAAAACTTCCCAAGCATGGAGACAGAATTTGATATACAAATGAACAAGGCATATAGATCTCCAATTACTTACAACCAAAATAAATCCACACCAAGGCATATAATAATCAAGATTCCAGAAATTCAGCACATGCACAGAATATTATAAGCTGTTAAAAATATTACCTACAAAAGAAAGCCATTCAGAATCACAGCAAACTTCTCAACACAAACCCTTAAGTTAAGGAGAGCTTAGAGTGAAGTATTTCAAGTCCTGAAAGAAAATAACCTCCAACCCAGATTGATATAACCTGCAAAGCCATCTATCAAAATCAATGAAGAAGTGAGACACTTCCATGAAAAGTACAACTGAAAAATTTCATGACTGCCAAAAAAGCTTTATAAAACATTCTGAAGGATATTTAGAAAGAGATAACAAAGACCAGAATTTCAAGTACACCAATAGAAAGAAGCCACCATGCAAGGCAAGCAATTAAACTAAAAGGAAAGACAAGAAACCAACAACAGGAAAATAATATGACAAGAATAAAACAACACATATCAGTTACAACCATTAATGTAAATGGTGTCAATTCATCAATCAAAGGAAATAGACTGGCAGAATGGATCAAGAAACGAGATCCAACAATAGGCTCTGTCCAGGAAGTACATTTCACTCAAAAGAAATTCAGAGAATGGAAAATAACACTTCACGCAAAAGGAAGCTAGAAAAAAGCAGGTGTAGCTATTCTATTTGCATAAAAAGTGAACTTCAAGCCAAGAACTAAACTACCTGGGTTATGTTAAAGCCCCTAAGAGCCACTTCTTTCAACCTCTGTGTCTGACCTAGCATCCTTGTGACACTTAGGTAAACCTCTCAGAACAAGTCTCTAAGCCTCGCAGAACTCTAGCCTCTGCCAACCCTAAAGCTAAGAATGCTAGTTTTTTTTTTTTTTTTTTTTTTTTTTTGCGGTACTGGGGATCAAACTCAGGACCCTGCGCTTGCTAGGCAAGCGCTTATTCCACTGAGCTATATCCCCAGCCCCTAAGAATGCTATAAGATACATCTGAAACCTATAGAAAAGGTTTCCCCACTTTGCTGTAGCCCCACCACCTAATGCTCCTACCAATGTATTTGGTAACTGTACTGCCACATGCCCTTGTTCTGTGGCAACTAAATTCATACACCACCTTCCCTGGCAGAACAAGTCATGCTGGGTAAGTTGAATCCTGATTCCTGGGCCATGGTCACTCATGTTTGGTTCTGAAGGAACTATTTTCTTTTACTGTCTTTCTTTCTTTGTATGGGTAGGTGGAGGGTCCTGGGGACTGAACCCAAGGCCTCCTCGCTGATTTATAGCCCTACTCCTTTTTAAACATTTTGATACAGGGTCTTACTAAGTCGCCCAAGCTGGTCTGGAACTTATGATGATCCTACCTAAGCCTCATGAGTAGCTGAGATTACAGGAATGTATCACCATGTCTGGCTCAGAATAAACTATTTTATTCCCTTAAAGTGGCATCATTTTGATATAGAGATGATATAGGACCTCCAAATAATCATAATAATATAAGGAAAATATTATAACTCTCAGCTACTAGCCTACTAGGTGTCCAATGCACTGTGTTCACGTTCTCTAAAATTGAAGAATAACACTTGGGGGAGGCTGAAGCAGGAGAACCGCCACAAATTCAAAGCCAGCTTGGGCTACATAGTAAGTTTGAGCTCAGCCTGGGCTACCTGGGGGACCCTATCTCAAAAAAATTCAGTAAATAAAGTATAACAAATAAATAATGCGTCCTAGGAACAATGGAAGTTAAGAGCAGATAATATTTATGGGAGAAAGGCTATGTTTATTGGGGGAAAGAAAACTTCTGTCTAAGAGAGACGGAAGGGATCCCAAGTGGGTATCTGGGGACCCCAGCTTCTCAAGAGAGTTTTATACAGCAAAACCTTGAAGTCACGTGGGGCCTAAGGTAGGACAAAACTATAATCAACCAGTAAGATTATAAATATAGTGACTTGGGTAGCACTGATCCAATGGGAAAACACAAGGTGGGTGTGAGGTGGGACAAAACTATGGTTAACCAATAAGATGACCCTAGAGCATATCTACCTCACTCAGCTGTCCCTAATAATTTACGTTAACAGCAGCCAGTTATCTATAGCTATGAAGCATGGGGGAGAACTGCAGTTTTACTCTTGAAATACACATCCTTCCTGTGGCCAACACAGTTTTCCTTTCTGTGTCACTGATTCTAACTCAAGGAAGGAGCGCTGCCTTCCGCTTCTTTCTGCATTTCAGTCCTTCTTTCTGATCTAATCTGCAACTGCTAAACATGGAAGGCTTTTCATTTGTTTTCCTGGGGTTGTTTGTTAGTTTTGAGACAGAGTCTCACTGTGTAGTCCAGGCCAGCCTTGAACTTACTACATAGTCCATGCTGGCCTCAAACTCCAGATCCCCCTGACTCAGCCTCCCAAGTGCTGGAATTACAGATGTGTATCTCATGCTGGTTTAAAGCAGGGATTTGGTTTTTAAAACATGGTAGTACCCAGGCATTGTGGTGCACATAAGTTATTCCAGCACTTGGAGGCTGATACAGGAGGGGAGGATCACCGTGAGTTTGAGGCCAACCTGGGCCGCCTAGCAAGACCCTGTCTCAAAATAAAATAAAACGTTGTGTGTGCAAGTCGATCTCAAGAGGTGGGCTGACTTGCAAAGACCCTGCTGGGGAAGGAAAAGAAGTGGGAGTGATGTAGGGGAAATGCTAGATGTCAAACATGCCACATTCCCCTGAAGTCAAAGAATGAATTCTAAAGAGGTTAAGAGCAGGAAAATTCATCAGAGCAAAGGAACGGGGAATGGGAAGAACTCCCGAGAGACAAGAGGGGTCCCGAATGGGTCGCCAACAAGCTTGCCTCTCAAAGGAAGTTTCATAGAGCAAAACCATGAGGCTGGTACAAAGTGGGTCAAATTATGATCAACCAATACGATTGCAAGTAGAGTTGCTTGGGTAATATGGATCCAATGAGAGCCAGGGTACATGGTGACATCATTAATGTAGTCTGCAGTCTTGGTCTTGTCTTTAGTCCTAGTAGCTTTCATCTTAGTGGGTGGGAGAGGATGGCTTTATCTGTGCGAGTTATGGGAAACCTCAAAAGAGTGAGAGAACAATGTCTCTGTTCATCCCTGAGGGAAGTATGTAGAACTAGCCATTGTGACTTTAATCTTAGACGTGCCTCCAGCCACAGTCCTGATGGATTTTCATCCTCCGCACTGACTCCCTCGAGGGCCCAGCCCTGTCTGACTGCCCACTATGTTTTTACCTAACTTAGCTGTCTGTCATAGGAGGAGCTGGTAGTATACCTGCAAAGAAGAATGTCTGGGAAGGAAACGACAAAATTCTTAATGCACCTGGAGCCCAGAAAATTTCACCCCAAAATATAGCACACCAGTGAGCCCACGAGTCCATTCACTTCTTTGCTTGCTTGTTGAGGGCTCACACAGGACAGGTCGAGTCCCCAGACTCCGTGGTTATGGAAGTGAAAGGCCGGGTAGACCCGCAGTGGCTTTCCTCTAACTCTACACTAACATTCCTTCATCGGCCTGGAGATGGGACCCCTGGAAGAGAACACCTCCCCGCTTCTCCCAGACATCTCTCACCTATTGCAGATGAAGAAAAAAAAAATGGTACCACACCTGGACAGACTTTGCCACGAGATATTGTCTGCCTCTCCAGCTCATTTCAATTTCAAAGAGACTCACTTACAAGACATTATCTCTCTCTGGGGCTCAGTCCAATTTCAATGCGAATCATTTACAAGATAATCTCTGTCTCCCGAGTCCATTCATCTTCCCTAAAATAATTCACAACCTCTCAAAATTACCTGCCTCCCCACAAATCCCCTTGGTCCATTAAGAAAAGCATTTAGCACCCACCCTTCCCTGTGTTACTGGCCCCTCTCTTTGCTTCCCCTGCCTGTTAACACACCCCGTGCCTTCTCCTGGCGCGGTGTCTGCTGTGGGTTCCCAGGGGCCTCTGAGGGGTGGCATGCGTGGGAGACCTTCAAGTGACCTCCATCTGTCGACTCCACTGTCTCCTCTGCACCGAGGAGGAGCAGCTGTGCATGCTGGGATGGCAACTGGTGGTGGCCTAAGATAGGTCAAGAAGGTGGAGTTGGGCACGGGTCCTGTGTGGATTTCCCTGAAGAGAATAATTTGTTGTTTTAAAGGAGAGTTGTTATTTCAGGTCAACAGCCCTGATGGCTTGGTACAAGTGACTGTCCTGAGCCAACAATAGACAACTTCAGACACCACTTTACATCTTAGTCTGTATTCCATATTGTTTTCAGCTTTGAAATACTCTTAAAGATTTAATATAAAGCCAGGCATGGTGGCTCACACCTGTAATCCCAGCACTTGGGAGGCTGAGGCAGGAGGATTGTTGTGAGCTTGAGACCAGGTTAGGCTACAAAGTGAGCTCAAGGTCAGCCTGAACTGCATAGCAAGACCTGTCTCAAAAAGAAAAGAAAACCACTTACTATAAAAACGTGAATTTGGGCCAGGGATATAGCTCAGTGGCACAGCACCTCCCTGGCAAGTACAAGGTCCTGAGGTCGATTCCCTGTACACATACACATACACAAAAAAAACGTAAATTCTTAGCGGGGCATGGTGGTGCATGCCTATAATAACAGCACTCAGGAGGCTGAGGCAGGAGGATTGCTGCTATTACAGACAGCTAAGTTAGGTAGAAATATTCTAGACAGTCAGACAGGGCTGGGCCCTCTAAGAAGCCAGAGCAGAAGATAAGAAGTCAGCACAACTTTACATGGAGGAGCATTTGTTGAAGGCCAAGCTTCAAGATAAAGATGGAATGACTACACCAGTGGATAAACAATAATGATGACATTCTAAACTGTTATCAGTCACTAGGTGGGGGGGCCAGGACCTCCTGATTCATCTCTTCCCAAAAATGTCCTTGTTCTTTCCACGTACACTTGCTATGTGATTTGCTTCTCCATTGGGTCAGTATTACCTAAGCGGCTACACTTGTAATCTTATTGGTTGATCATAATTTTTCTTTTCCTTTTGAGACAGGGTCTTACTATGCAGCTCAGGCTGGCCTTGAGCTCACTATTTATCCCAGGCTGTTCTCAAACTCGAAACCATCTTCCTGCCTCAGCCTCCTGAGTGCTGGGATTACAGGCGTGCGCCACCACCCCTGGCTGATCATACTTTTGTCCCAAGTTGTACCCACCTCGTGATTTCGCTCTATAAAACCTCCTTGGAGAAGTGGGATCATCAGCAACGAGTCAGGGACCCCTCTTGTCTCGATCAGGAGCCGACTCTCCTTCAATAAAATTTCCTACTCTTAGCCTCTGTTGTTCCTCAGAATTCATTCTTCAATTTAGGGGAACACAAACTCAGCACATCTGACATCTAGCAGGTTGGGAATTATATTCCCCTATGTCACGTGGAGGCCCTGTGTCACTGAAGTTTGAGGCCAGCTGGGCTACATAGTGTGCTCAAGGCTAGCATGAACTAGTGAGACCCTGTCTCAAAACTAGGAATTCTTTTAGGTAACAGTTTTATCTGAGACACGAGTCAAAACTGTATATTTTCGATGGTTGCTAGGAGAATTGCTGTCCCAGATCCTAACCCATGGGGAGAATACATGTGCACAAACACATGCAGGTGCCTGTGAGTGTGGAACGGGAGACATAAACTTAACCCTCTCCCAGCTGCTTCTTGGAAGAAAAAAACGAACAAGTGACAGCCACCTTCAGCCTGGCATTCTTGCCTTGCAGCACTTTCTGAAAACCTCACCCTCCTGCGGGGGGAGGTCCTCAAAGGTACTCCCCAAGGCACAGGTGGCAGAATCACCTCCTGTCCTCTTGGGGCACTGGGCCGAGCAATAATGGGCTGGGCTGAGCATGGTGGCGCATGCCTGTAATCCCAGCATTCAGGAGGCTGAGGCAGGAGGATCGTTGTGAGTTTGAGACTAGCCTGGGCTACAAAGGGAGCTCAAAGCCAGACTGAACTGTGTAGTGAGAACCTGTCTCAAAAAGACCAAAAAAAAAGATGGCCTGGGACAAATTCACTGCCTTCACAGGATCAGTCACCCTGTAGGTCCCCAGCAGAGGCCCGGCTGGAATGCCTGTCAGTGACTCCTGTGTGTGATGGCATTCCTTGGTATTTGCAACAAGACTTTCCCCAAACTCCCCAAGAATACAGAAGATGGGGGAGCAACTGCCTTCCACACATCACCAAAAAGAGCCTGGAAAGGACACAGCAGAGTTTTATGTGCCCATTGCACAGACTTTGAATGGTCCCAGGCCTCGAATATGCTGGGAGCTCTGTAGATAGAAAAAACATATTTTGAAAATTTCGCATCCTCCAGAAGGGGCCATCTATGGACCACATGCAGGGAATCACAATGCAGCCCACCAGAGCTTGCTCCAAAGGCCGTGCCTCTCTGCCCTGGGCCTCTGCAGTCCTGGCCCCCTGGAGGCGGTGCCCCGTAAGAGACGCTGCCCCGAAGCCATCCTTTGAGGTTGATTCATCAGATTTCCTTGTCCCCATTTCACCTTCCCCAAATAATCTGTTTATGGTTTGCCTTTCCAAATGTGGGTCCGCCACAGGAAAACAGTTTATGGGCTGCAGGGCCAAGAGTCTTCCAATCCCTCTGGCAGAAGCACTTCTCCCAAAAAACTGAACGAAGTTGGCGCTGCTGGCAGATACATCCACCTCACAAGTCTGACCAGTACGACTCTGTCCCAGAGAGCAGACTGGCCTGGCAGACGCAGTCAGAACAGCCTAACCCACACCCACCCCACCGTCCCGACAGAAAGCAACCGGCATTCCTGTGTGTGCACATGTGCGGTTTCAGTTCTTTGGGGTACATACCTCGGAGCAGAATTTTGGGTCAAGTGGTAACTATGCTTACATTTTCGAGGAACTAACAGGCATTTCCTGAAGTGACTGCACCATTTCATATTCCTGGCAGCATGGGAAGGCTGTCCAATTTCCTCCTTGCCATCTGTCCTTTAACTGTTATCTGTCCTTGAAATGATAGTTTATTGTAGCTGTTTTGTTTTGTTTTGTTACAGGGTCTCGCTAGGTCAAAGTTACCCAGACCAGACTCAAATTTACAAAGCTCCTGCCTCAGCCTCCCGAGCGCTGGGATTATAGGTGCACGCCACCACATCAGGCTCTCATGGGGGTTTCTCATTATCCTATTGGCTAATAATGTCAAGTGGGTAGATGCTTACCACAATTTTGTACATCCTTTTATACAAACATGTATAATCCTATTCATTCAAACCCTCTACCTACTTCTTAAATGGCTGTCTTTTTTTTTTTTTTGTGGTACTGGGGATCGAACTCAGGACCCTGCGCTTGCTAGACAGGTGCTTATTCCACTGAGCTATATCCCCAGCCCATGGCTGTCTTTTAATTATTGAGTTCCTAGGGTTCTTTACAGGGTCTAGATACCAGTCCTTCATCTGGTATATAATTTGCAATTCTCTCCCATTCGTGGGTTGTTTTTTCACTTTCTTGTTGGTATCTTTTGAAACACAACTGCTTATCGGTTTGCTGCAGTTTAATTTACCTGTCTGTCCTCTGGCGGCCTGAGCCCCTGGTGGCATGCCTAAGCACTGTACCAGGTCCAGTGTTACAAAGATTTACCCCATGTGTTTTTCTAAGGATGTCACTGTTTAATTCTTATATGTAGGTCTATGACCCATCTCGAGCTAATGTTTCTGTAGCACGTGCGTTAGGTGTACAGACTTACTCTGTTCGCTCAGAGTAAATGGTGTGTGGCCAGCACCTTTTGTTGAGAATGCTATTCTTTCCTTTCTTGAGTTTTGGGACCCCCCAGAGCTGAGATCAAGACCGCATGGAGAGGACGCAGCTGTGACTCACTGATAAGGTTTCCTGAGACTGCAGAGGTGCCAGGACCAAGGGCCCACAGGAGATGCCACGTGCTGCCCTCCCCGCTCTCCCGGCCACCAGCGCTGCATAGCTGAACAAGAAGGAAGGGTGCGTCTGCATGAACCTGGCCTGCAAAGCAGCCAGAACGTAGGGAACCGCGTCCCCGACCGGTGTGCCTACAGCGCCCTCTACTGACAATGATACAAATCAGTCCTGCTGATAAAGGAAAACTGGCTCCCGCACTGTAGTGAACAAGGAAGACAGGACTCGGGGCTCATAGGCAACAGATTAACAACCGGTGCATACGTGTTAATATACCTGAGAGAACGGGCCCGGAGTGAACAAGACCAAGACATACACTAGTAAATTTGCAGGTTACTAAAGGGGGCGGGGCCGCGGGGTAGTCCAGCAGTACAGTGTGTGCTTAGCGAGGGCAAGGGCCAGGGTTCAGCCTCAGCACCAAAAGGGAGGGGCCCCCTTTAAGTGTCAGGGACGAGGAGCAAGTAATTTATAAAGGAAAGAAAATGAGATAATCGTCAGGCTTTTCAACAGCATAGCTTTGCACTGGAAGGAAGAGGTATCAGAAGTACCGCACTCATAAGGGAGCAGATGCAAGCCAAGGATTTAACATCCCAGAAAACTGACTTATGAGACAGGAAGAAAAGGAAGGTCTTGCTATGTGTAGAACTCAGGGAACATTGCTGCCACGAGCGCTTCCCGAAGAACTTGCTAGAGCTTAAGCCGCAGCGCACTCAGCGGCCTGAGAGCAGCACACACACAGGTACCTGGCAAACCACAAGCACGAAGGGCTTCAAGGAAGCAAGGGCCTGTGAGGGCCACAGGTCTCAAAATACTGATGCAGAACAGCTGTGACAATAAGGGCAGGACAGCGTTAGGATTATTTTGTCCCTGTGCAAAAGATATTTGTCCCATCATCCTCCATGTCTTAAAGGAGTCTCAGTGTGGAAGAAAAAGAGATACCGAGGTATGATGGCTTGTGTCCCCCAAAGCCTCATGTGGGTGTGAGGTGGGGCTTTTTCAGAAGTGCCTGGATCCAGAGTGTGTGACACCAGGGCTGACTCAAGGGCTCTAGGCTTGAGGAAGTGTAGCGCTAACCGCCCTGAGCAGCCTAGATAAGATATGAGGACAGAAAGAATTCCAGTCCTCCTTACTGCCTCGCCGCCTCCTGCCCACCATGAACTGTCTGCTGTGATGCCTGTCTGCCAGCCACACTGTCTTGGGGCCGGCCAGCTACGGAGTGAAACCCCTGTAAGTAAACAAACCGTTCCTCCTTTAACTTTGGGTGTCAGGTATTTTGTCTCAGGAATGAGAAAAGTAACTCAGACACGATGTAACATTTTTTGAGAGATTAAATACAAAACTTGTAGTGCTGAAATTTGATCTGAAAGTAACCTTGTGAATCCCAAGGATCTTACCCATCACTCTGTTTCTGTCTTGTGTCTGTCCACTGCTGCAAATGGTCCACTCAGCAGGCATGAGCACTGTGGAGCCCCCTGTGGCTGTAAGAGGCGCTTCTCATTCAGGGCAATGTGGAGAAATGGCTGATTCCAGGTCTGAGAGGAAAATGGCCCAAAGGAGGCTGGGTCATCTCAACATGTGTGACACCACAGAAGTCATCCGACTCTCCAGGGCTTGTGTCCAAAGGACTCAGGAGTTACCCATCGAGGCTCTCCCTGACCAATGCTGGGACAGTTTGAGTTTTAACTGTAGTAATAACTGAAACATTCAGACCCACAAAATATGTTTCCATCCATGGCTCATGGTGACACTGGGAAGATGAGTTAGTCACCTCCAGAGGATCATAAGGGAGCAGCTTATTGTCTTCTCCTGAGTGAGCTCTCCTCTGGGTAGATGGAAGGAAACATTTGTTGATAAAGAATTCCAGCAAATAAAGGAAAACGCAATGACAGAATTAAAATGCCATCCTTTGGTAGCGGTGGTGGTTGAGGCTCTTCTATTACTTTATGTAAAACAGGAACAGCCTGCTTAATGTTTCCATCATCTGCCTAATACTCGCAGTCTACTTTCCCAAAGCCTGATTACTTATGCACTGTGTGAAATGACAAAATTAGCAAGCAATAAGATCTGTATCCCGGTACAGTGAAATTAATGTATACGTTACCACTTTGCAACTCCTGGTTAGACCAAAAAAAAAAAAAAAAAATCCAACTCCTGGTAAATGAATGGGTGTCGGTACTGGACATCAATGTACAGACACCCAGAAGGAGAGAACCTGGGTGTCATGGGCCCCCTGAGGAAACATCCCACGTCCCAGCACCTGCCAAGGAACAAGGAGGTCTGATCAAGCTTCTGGATGACATCAAGCCACAACAGAGCACCTGACCAACAGTAGCTGGCCAGCAAGTCCAAAGGAAGTGAGCGAGTCAGCAGCCTGAGTTTTTCAATAAGTAAACGGAGAGGGAAAGAAAGGGATGAAGGGAGAACCTGTAGATTTAATTTTTTAAAAAATATACTTTTTATGTTGTTGCCAAAACTGAACCATAGAGTCCAAGGTTGTACATGCAAGTCACAAAGCCATGAAAGACACAGGTATACGAAAGGCCCGGGAGCAAGGGGCTTGGATCATGACAAAGAATCCTCTAGCTCTCGGGGTTCCAGAGTATCTTGGGTGTTTGCTTTAAAATACTTCACTGATCTGTATGGCTGCTTTGTATATTTTGTATCTATTATATTTTAAATAAAGAAGTTAAAAACAAGAAATGTTTTAAAATGGTACGTACTGCTGGGTATGATGGCACATACCTGTAATCTCTCCTGAGGAGGCTGAGGCAGGATGGCAAGTTGAAGGCCAGCCTGAGCAACTTAGCAAGACTTTGTCTCAAAACTAAAACATAAAAATGGTAGAGGTGCAGCTCAGGGGTAGAATGGCCGAGTGTTTGATTCCCCACTACCACCGCTGAAAGAAAGTGCTTACCTATTACAGAGTCACATACCACAGTGGCATGGCCGGCGTATTTTAGGAAATGTTGACCTTTTCTGTAAACATGGATATCACAGGACACTAGAAGCTACTCTGCTCCAAAAAGTCTCTCGAGACCTCTGTGCCCACCTGGAACAGACAAGGTATCAGTCAGCTCTATGCTGCTATAACAAATACTGGAGAGAATCAACTTAAAAAGAAAAGATTTATCCTGGTTCACAGCTCTGGAAGTTCCCATCTATGACTGGGCCCGTGGTAGCAAACATATCACGGCCATGCACACGGCACAGTGAGGCCCCTCCGAAGGTCATCAGAAAGCCCGCTCCCTTTCCCTGCAACTCCATGGCTCTGCACATCTCTGAGTTCTGGCTTCCTCTTTCTCTTCTGTTGCCAATGTCCCCACAGTGGCTAAAGCAGCCCCAGACCCTTCATCCTCACCCCACCGCACATGGAGGAGAGCAGCACCTTCCCTTGCAGGAGTCCTGGGGTTCATTCTGATTGAACCGACCTGTGCAAGTGCCATCCTCAACCAATCACAGGCCACGATGATGAGGTGTGCTGACTGGCCCTCGCCTGGACCCCTAATGCCCCAGGAGGACCAGTCAAAGGGATAACGTATGTCTCAATCTCACCTCACAGATGCCCCTGAGGGTACTATGTTAGTTGGTTTTCTGCTCTTACAGCAACATCCGGCTAATTTATAAAGAAAATTGGTTTATTTTGGCTCATGCTTCTGAAGGCTGCAAAGTCCAAGACAGGGCAGCCGCATCTGGCAAGGGACACATGCAGCGCCAACTTAGGGCAGAAAGGGGGAGCGAAGGTGGTTACGTGTGACAGCAACAAAACACAAGAGATGACCTCCCTCTGTAACAGCCTGCCTCTGAGGAACTAACCCAGCCCGTGAGGAACTGCACTTCTCAATGACCTATCACCCCGTAGCAGCCCCATCTCCTGACGCTACCACCATATGACAGTCAAATTTCAACGTGAGTTTTGCAAGAGACAAACCATGGCAAATATGACTTCTCTGGATGCTTAAAAGAAAGACATGAGTAACAACTCTTGAAATGACAAAATCATAAAGACAAAGAGTAAGTTAGAGGTTGCAGAGCATTAGGGTAGGGGTGGGGCGCAGGTCCGTGGATTAAGAAGGGGGCACATGAAGGACTTCCAATGACAGAGCAGATTTGGAACTTAGTTGTGGTAGTGTTACAGCAATTTTAGATGTACCAGAGGCAAAGAAACTCAGTGGGGCCCTCAGAGCAGTGGAGAGAACCAAGCTTTATTAGCTAGCAGACCCAGAGGATTTTGGCACTCCAGAGTCTGAGCCCCAAGTCTGGGGTATGAGAGCCTGTGGCAGGAAAAGGCAAGAAGCTCAGTCACAGAAGCAGAACAAAGGCAGTTACTCAAAGGTGCAAGGTTTACAGCTCTGTACATCTGGGTGGCCTCAGAGGAAGGGGAGTAAGAGAATCAGATGTGATAAAGCTGTTTGCTTATCAAGCTCGGGTGCAGCTGGTGCGGGAAAAGTGGGGTGGTGTCAGTAGGGGACATTAGAGTTTAAAAGTTTTGTGTTCCCCAATAGTAGGAGTTGCATGACTCAGTGCATATGGCAACCTGGAACAGGACCACATGAGCATGCACATGCAGGAGCACACGGAATGTACAAAGCTTATGAAGTCCAAAATGGGGCTGGACTGTACCCACGTCAACCTCCTGGGTTAGCTGCTGCCCTTAGGGAAGGAGTGCCATTGTCAGGAACTGGGACACGATGCACTGAGCCTCTCCCTTTCTGCCACTTGGTGTGAATCAATAATTATTTCAAAATTAAAAGCTTTTGAAAGGAAGATACAGACATGCACACAGCTACGCATATGGTTTCAAGGCTTTGCACCTCCCTAGGACTGACAGGCCTCCCCGGGTGAAAGGAGCCCGGGGCTACGTTCTCAGGCCCCTGCCTCCCCTGCACTCCCCACACTCCTGCGCCACCTGACTCAGCTGCCTCAGGTCTCCAAGGGGCCTGAGAACCAGACATCTCGGAGGGAGAGGGCAGCGTACAAGAGAACATATGTGGCTAGCTCTCTGCCCGTGGGTGTAGTACAGACAGATAGCTAAGTCAGTTATAAATATTACAGGCAGTCAGCCAGGGCCGGGCCCTCAGCAGTGAAGACAGCTGTGGCTGCAGGCCACTCACCGAAGGCCAGGCTTGAAGAGAAAGAGGAAGGACTCCACCCACACGCTTCCCCTAGGGATGCAGGGAGGCGACTGATATTCTGAATAGGCACCAGCCACCTTGGGCGGGACCGGGCCTCCCTAATCCCGCCCTTCCAGGGGTCCTGGCCCCGCCCCTGTGCGCTTCCTCTGGGACTTGCTGCCCACTTAATCCCCTTTTCTGAGTACTATCTAAGCGACTACATTAGCTGTAATCGTATTGGCTGACCATGGTGGTGTCCCGCCTCACACTCACCTTGTGCTTTCCTCTTGGATCAGTAGTTAGTATCTAAGCAACGAAATTTTAATCTTCTTAGTTAACTATAGTTTTGTCCCAACTTGAACCCACCTCACCTTATGGTTTTGCTCAATAAAGCACCCTTGAGAAGCCGGGATCCGTGGTCAGCCCGCTTTCCCGGCCCCCACCCGTCTCTTAGAAACTTTCTTTCTTTCAATAAATTCCTCCTACTCTTAACCTCTGCAGTTCCTAGAATTCACTCCTCCATTTTATTTTTTTTTAATTTTTATTTATTTATTTTTAAATTTTATTTTAAAGACAAAAGAATGGAGACACATGAACCAGAAAAGCCATAAACAATACAGAAAATACAAAGTTATACAGAATATAGTAGGGAATTAGAACTGGATGTTGTATTACATAGTTATCTTCACATTAGTTAACACAAAAACATTAAAGGAAATACCAAATTATAGAGAAGATAGTAGGGAATTTGCACTG
>PVLD010029855.1:0-17532 GCA_004027595.1 Dinomys branickii
CGACACCGCACGCTGGAGAACGGCTACGACATCTACCACTCTCCCGAGCACCACTTTCTGGTCAGCCTGGGCAGGACCAAGAAGTTCTTCCTGCCGGGCACCAACCCGCCGCCCTACTCGCAGTTCCTGTCGCGCAGGAACGAGCTGCCCCTGGCCCGCTTCGTCACGCCCGGGCCGCGGCGACACACGCGCAGCGCAGAGGAGGACGCGGGCCGCGACCCGCTGAGCGTGCTCAAGCCCCGGCCCCGCGCCGCGCCCATGCCCGCGTCCTGCTCGCAGGAGTTGCCCAGCGCCGAGGACGCAGGGCCCGCCAGCGACCCCCTGGGCGTGCTGCGGGGCGCCAGGGTGCACGCGCACGGCGGGGCGCGCGCCCAGAGGTGCCGCCCGGGGCCCGGAGCCAAGTAGCGGCCCGCGCAGCCCGTGCCGCCTCTGCGAATTAGAACCCGCAGGCGAACCAGGGACCGAAGGGGACTTCCCCTCTTTGTCACGTTAGTGCCAGGGGTCCCGGCAGCTCTTCCACGCCCCGCAGCTGTGGTGCTGGGCTCTCTGCACCCTGCTGGGTCCTCGGCTGCGGACACTAAAGCTGGCCTGGGCACGTGGATGGAAACACCCCTTCCAAGTCTTCAGCCCTGAGCATCTCTGAGGCAGAATTATCAAAAAGGAAAGAAAAAGACTGGTGACCAAAATCAAAACCTGGCAAGGAGGCGGACTAGAGCGGCACACTTTGCCTCCCTGCGGTTGGAACCCTTTGCTTCTCTTTCCCTCTCTTCAGAGAGACGCAGAGAGCCCACAGTGACCCTGCATCGTTCCCAAGTGGGGGCTGATTTAGTACACCCCTCCATCTTTGGCTTTAATGACTTTGACTCAAGGAACAGGGTCGTGAAAATTTACTCTGCTAGGATTTGTTTTGCAAAGTGAAAGTGCATCTACTTTCCCCTAGGGACGGTTAATTAAGCTTCTGCTTGCCCAGGAGTCAGGCGTTCTGCATGAGCTACAGAAGGCGGCCAGAAAGGGGCCTCAAGACACCGGGCCTGCTTTGGGTAAGGTTCTCTGTGGACTGAAAAATTGTACCCTTTTTCTAAGTGATGTGGAGTCAAGGATTCGGGGAGGGAGAGAAGGCTTAGTAACCAGAGGTGTGGAAGCAAAAGGGCAGTGGCTGTCGGATTAGAGGACTCGTCAGGGTCTGGTTGGACTTGGAAATTTCTAGGCGTTGAATGATGACAGCGCTCAGTCCAAGAGCCCCACTCCTGGAAACTGCAGCCTCCCTGTGGGGGCGGGCAGTACAGGCCACGCTCATCCCAGCCTGGCTGCGTACTCAGATTCTTCCTACAAGTGACCCCATTCTCCTACCTCTATTTAAATGACCTCCTAAAGTGACCCCCTAAGAAAAGTCAACTCACACTACTTCTTTGTGTGTGTGGTACCGCGGGTTAGAACTCGGGACCATGCATATGCCTGGCAAACCCTCTACCGCTGAGCTACATCCCCAGCATGGTTCACATGCCTATCTTTCCCCTTTTCATTTCTTTGCCATTCAGTGCCCAAATCTGGAAACTGATCCCTCTCTTTGCTTATCAGAAAAATTTTGGATAACTGTTTTTACCTGATTTTAAATGGAACTTGGAGGACCAGGTCCTGTTCTGAAACACTAAAACCATGTATAGCAATTACAGCCTTGTATGACAAATTTTTTTAATGGTTTTTCCTTCCTTTTGGGGATCCTATTCTGTACCGTTGTTACTGCAGCCCTGCCTCCCCTTTACTGATAACCATATAGAAAATCACAAAAAGACCTTGGTAAAAATCTGTTTGACATTTCAGAAAGTCAACACCGCTGTCAGGGGCTCTATGCCTAGTAGAGCTAAAGCAGCCACTGCAATTTCTTGTGTCCCTTGGCATGCGGCAATATTTATTTATTTATTTGGAAATTTTTTGCCTATCACTCTGTATTTATAGATATTTATAAAACTTTAATCTCACTCTTCTCTTCAAAAAATAAAATAAAATTTATCTCAGCCTCTACTGTTGTGTCCTTCTGTACTACTACATAAAACACACCACATCATGAGACTAAAAAGGTACTGTGAAGAGAGAAACGCCAAGGAAACCCAGAGAAAACAAAACTGAAAAGGCTGTCAGAAGTTTCACCAGCCATGGATCTAGCTCAGCCGCACAGTGCCTACCTAGCAAGTGCAAGGTCCTGAGTTTGATTCCCAGCATCCCGACCCCCAAAAAGAGCTTTTAAGTATTTAAAGTTTTTTCTTTCCTGTTCATAAGCAGAGTAAACAATTTTAATTAATCTAGCCAGAACTGTTGGAAATAATGACATTTTACCAGTATTACATTTCTGGTCACTTTAAAGTGTTTCCTTTAAAGAGAGAATGTTTTTATTAGAAAAACACACACGGACACAACCACATCGATGACTGAGTCGGTCAGAGGCTGTGCTGTGCCAGTCATCTTTCTGACCCTGGAACAAATATCTGAGTTCGGTTTAGGAAGGGAACAAGTTTCCTCTGGACCACAGTTTCAGAGGTTCTGGCCCATGACTCATTGCTGTAGGTCTCTGGTCAGAGGCAACACATCAGAGGGTTTGAGGGGAACAAAACCGCTCCTCTGATGACGGGGAGGCAAAAGGGAAAGGAAGGACAGAGGTCCCACCATCCGTTCAGTGATGCAGCCCGTGACCTCAGCCCCTTCCGCAGGGCCCCTTAGAGGCTCCACCACCTCCATGGTGCCCCAGGGTGGGAACCAGGTGGCACTCAAGACGCACAGTGGAGCACAGGTACCGAACACGTACACTGTGTCTCTGTCCTGTGACGTGGGACAGAGGCCGCCTAGATAGAGATTTTATCAATTATATGGCTATCCCATCTGTTTCTGAGGCTGATGTTTCTAAAATTTCTTCTTTCATGCTGGGCATGGTGGTGTACTCTTGTAATCCCAGCACTTCAGAGGCTGAGGCAGGAGGACTGCTGTGAGTTCAAGGCCAGCCTGGCCTATAAAGTGAGTTCAAGCCCAGCCTGAACCGCATAGTGAGGTTCTGTCTCAAAAAGAAAAAAAAAAATCCTTCTTTCATCTCCATCTGGCTACCAAAACCCCAGAAGCAACAATGCTTCTTACATGTTTGTATCTCTTTCTGTTCAAATTCACGTCAGTTCAAACCTCTGGTTCCTTACTGCCTGATTTTGGCCTTCAGCTGCTCCCTTTGTCCAACTTCTATAAAAGAAGCTGGTGTGCTCAGCTGCTTTAGTTGGTATTCAGATCACCTGTCGGCAAAGGGGATTTTCTTCTGATTATGGCCCTTAGTGCCAGAGTCCTCCACCCTGCAGGGAGGACTCACCGGGGGGATACCGGAGCACAGGGGGCAAATGTTTTATTTCTTTGGCCACATGAAAACAGACTTATGAAAGGGCACATCATCACTGCGCCAAAAGTTCTCGCCGAGCTTTCTGGAAACAAAGCACTTGGTGTTAGCTTATAAATTTCATCCCTCCGTAGGGTTTCAGAAATAAAAGCTCAATGGGGCTGGTGAAGCTTAACTTTGTTCCTCTCTCACAGGGCCTGAAGACCTACAGAAAAGGGGCATCACCAAGAGAATCCTGTGGGAATAAACAGGTCTTTGTGCCCTGTTAGAGAGAGAATTAAGCCTTGAAGAAGAGAGGACATGTGCTGTGGACCTTCTCCTCCCACGGGCCATGACAGCACTTTCCTTCTTCCATCCAAGTTCCCCAACTAAAGAAAGGAAAAGTAAAGTTTAATCCCAAACAGTCCATGGGATGAGGGTAGGAAAGGTAAGGAAAGGGAGACGTGATATCTACATCTGTATATGTCTGTCTCTCTCTAAATGTAGATATGTATCTATCTATATACATACGTACATATATGTACAGATACATATCTGTATATATAGCTATACATAGATATGTAAAGTGTGCATGAAGTCAGTTTTATAGTACAATATATCCATAAACCTTCAAGGACCTAATCACTGGCTGGATGTCAATACTGCATTGAAAACTCAGTCTTTGTCTTTTCATCGTAATTACGAATCTTTAGTAAACAAAGATATTATAACACTTATACCTATGTATATAATTATTTACTTTTATATAGATTTCTTTCATGGCTTAATTTATTTGATACAAAAACTATGTAGTTTTCACTACCGTCCGTGACAGGGTAACTGGTACTAGCCTTGCCCTCCTACCAAGAAGAGTGAACAAACAAGGTATGTGAGGCAGTCACTTCCAGGCAGGAGTAGCACAGGACCGTGATACTTGAGAGAAAGGACACTGGCAAACTAGGTCTTTTGCTCATCCCAGATCTGTGCCTTACAAGCGCTGCACAGCCCAGAGCAAGGACATGACATTCAAGCAAGCCTAGACGGCAGTCTGGCTGAGGCTAGAAAACAGCTGGACTTCACAGAGCAGAGTAGCTGAGGAGAAGGAGCTAAGAAGGGAGATTTCCAAATTCCCCACAAGCAGTCTACAGCAAAAGTAGCTCCTGTCCTGGGAAGAAGTCCTGCCGAGGGCCACCAGCTGAGCACTGGGGATAGGCAGCCACACAAGGCCCTGGAAGCTGAAACACACCAGGAATCCAACGGCACCAGGCTGAAGAGACCTCATGAGAGCATGTGCATTCAAAAGGCCTGACAGCTGAGCTCTGAAGGAAGGGCCACCTTAAAACTAAATGCTAAACTGAAATAGACTTCCTCTAACAGAAAATTACAGCAATCTTTACAAAGCTCCCAGGACTTACCAATAATTTAACTGTCAGAACAAAACTCAGTACCTTGAAAGGAAGTTGGCGTGATCCAGATGCAATATGGGTAATCACCCATTGTTAGGAACAATGAACCCTGGATATGAGAAGAAATAGGGAAAAATAACACACCATCAAGTAAAAGCACAGTCACCAGACACCAGCCCAGATGCTAGAATTAGCAGGCAAGGATTTTTTGTATTAAAGTATTATGGAGTATATATTTAAGGATGTTTTTAAAAAGTATAATCACAATGAACAAATAGGTCAAGAATCTTGAAAAAGAAAAGAGCAAAGAACAAATAGAAATTCTAAAATGAGAAAAATACAGTATCTGGGCCAGAGGTGGTGGTACATGCCTATAATACCAGCACTGCGGAGGCTGAGGCAGGAGGAGCACCTGTGAGTTCAAGGCCAACCTGGGCTACACAGTGAGTTCAAGGCCAGCCTGAACTATATAATGAGACTCCGTCTCAAGGGGAAAAAAAGATATATATATATGATCTAAAATGAAAATTTTATTGCATGGACTTGACATCAGAATGGAGATAAAAGAAGAAAGGTTAATTTAAGATAAAGAAAGTTAATGTAAATTATCAGAAGAGCAGATAAGTTTTTAAAAAGCAAACAGAATCTCAATACTGCATAAGATATTACCAAGCTTCCAACATATGTGTAAGCTGAATCTCCAGAGAGAGAAGAGCAGAAAATGTTGGGTAATCAGAAATATTCGAAGCTGGGCATGGTGGTACACACAAGATAAGTATAAAAAGATCACATTTAGCTCTGCCATAGTCAAACTACTTGAAACCAGAGAGAAAAGAAATCTCTGAGAGCTGCTGTGGAAGAACGAGTTTTCAGAGCAGAGCAGCTACACAAACAGTGGCTGATTCTCAGCACCCACACAGAGAAGTAGAATCCAGAAGACAGTGGGTATATGGAAATGGTTGAGAAAAATAAAAATGAAAGCTCTCTATTTACAACTAGATATACAGAAAAAATATCCCTCAAAATGAAATTGGAATGAAAGCTGAGAAAAATTATTATCAGGGTAAAGTGGAAATTTAGAATTACAAGAAAAAGAAGACCATTATAAATCATAAATTGTAAGTAAATTTAAACAACTTTATATATTATCTACTTTCTTCCCTTGAGTTCTTTAAAAGACTGCTTAAGGCAAAAATTCTAACACTGTGTTAGGTTTATAACATATCTAGACATAATACATATGGCAAAACCTCTACCCCAGATGGAAGGCACAAGTGAAACTGTGTATAACATTAGCAAGCCTCAAACGGTAAACCTCCTGCCTCAGCTTCCTAAGTAGCTGGGATTACAGGAGTGAGCTATGACCCTACCTACCTCCCAATTTATTTTATAATGACAGGATAATCTTGATTCCAAAATTTGACAAAGAAATTTTTTTAAACCTATAAACTAATAATCCTTGCAAATAAAATACAAAAATCTTTATAAAAGATAGCAAAGTCCAACAATACATAAACATTATAATAATACATCATAACCAAGTAGGGTTTATCCTAAGAGAGGTTTAACATTTTAAAACCAATGCAATTCACATTCACATTTGTTCCTAATGTAACAAAATAAAAGAGAAAATCATTATTGTTAGTTCAATAGCTGCAGGAAAAAATTGGAAAAAATTTAATACCTACTCAGGACCAAATTTTGCAGCAAACTAAGAATATAAGTGTTATGGCTTGTGTCTGTGTGTCCCCCCAAATGGGGTGGGTTTCTAGGATTTGCGATTGATCCATGATCCGGTGCTGGGTCATGGGTGAGTGCTGCACCACCCTGGGGCGGGTAGTTTGCATAGAGTGTAAGGGAGGGAAAGAGGCTGCCTCCTGCCATTCCTCCTTTTTTGTGCTTGTTGCTTTTGCTGTGTTTTGCTGCCATGAACTGTAGCCCTCTGCCATATGCCCCTCTGCCTTGGAACCAGCCAAGTATGGACTGAAACCTCCACAAACTGTGAGCTAAATAAACTTTTCCTTCCTTAATTCTGGGTGTCAGGTACTTTGTCTCAGCAACAAGAAAAAAGTAACCAAGACAATAAGGTAACTTCCTCCATCAAATAAAAGGCACCTATGCAAATCCACAGCTGACACTATATCTTAACCTCCCAATCTTAAACCAGGAAGAAGGTAAGAGTATTCTTTCTTACTACTTCTCTTTCATTTTACTGGAGCCCCTATAGTGTGCAATAAAACAAGAATGGATGGACATGCTGGGCGTGGTGGCACATGCCTGTAATCCCAGCACTTGGGAAGCTGAGACAGCAGGAATGCTGTGTGTTTGCGGCTAGTCTGGGCTACAAAATATGTTTAAGGCCAATCTGAGCTACATAATGAGACTGTCTCAAAAATAAAAAGATGGGATATAAATATAAAACTCTGTATTTGCAGATGACATGATAAAAAGCCCCAAGGAATGTACAAACTATCAGGACTAAATTAAAGCTAAAAACACTATCTGCTATGTCAATCTGAAAAAAAAAATATATATATATATATATTAAATATGTAGAAGTTGGGGGTGTAGCTCAGTGGAAAGTACATGCTCAGCAAGCACAAGGCTTTAGGTTTAATTCCTAGTAGCAAAATTAATCAATCAATCAATCAATTGTTATTTACCACCAGAAAACAAATGGAAACTTTAAAAGGAAATATAAGGATTTCATTTACAACAAGATCAGAGACACTATATACTCAGGGTCAAAAAATATATAGAATTTCTAGGGACAAAATATCTTAGGGGAGACAAATTTAACGTACATAAATATTACTAACTAGTGCTGAGAGAAATTATGGTTATAAATCATCCTAATTGGAATACTCAGTGTCATTAAGCCACAGTGTCCTGCAGGTTATGGCAGGGACAACTGATTCCCAATGTTTTTTTTTTTTTTTGGCGGTACTGGGGATTGAACTCAGGACCCTGCACTTGCTAGGCAGGCACTTATTTCACTGAGCTATATCTCCAGCCCCTCTGATTCCCAATGTGTGTGGAACAAGAGGGTGGAATTGTGTTAGAAACCTCAGCAGGGCATGAGGGAAAGGTGCTAAGTGATTTTGCAAGTGAGATTAAAGGCAGCGTGAAGGCCAAAAGGCACTGCACATAATGACAACACTGGTTGACAAATACAGTTAGCCACATATACAGGTGTGTATAGATCTATACACACATGACTTAGGATACATGTGAGTATTTCCTTGCTCTGCCATCTGAGAGGGCTTAAAAGAAAGACTCCCCAATAGCAATATGCACCCTCAGCACTCAGACCTGTGCTTTTAACTCCTTTTTCTAATGAAAGGAGCCCTCACTTCTTGGACAAATGGCTGACTCTAGGACACAAAGTACGTAAGATGAGCCTGGTGCGTCTTCCACTAACAGAATGTGAGGAAGCACTGAGAGAACAAACAGTGATGCAGGTATGTCAAAAGGACACAAGAACCAAGAGAAGGAGCTCCCCAAGACCGAAACTGGAGCCATTTGAGCAACAACAACAAAAATACTGTGCGATTATAGTCAAAAGTATAAAATAGCTACTCACAAGTCCAAGTGATATAAATAAACGACTGAATGAATGAGCCCATGCATAAAAAAGGGTAAGAATCACGTCTTTCTTCAGTAAAATAGTAGAAGCCAGACATGGTGGTGCAGGCCTGTAATCTCAGCCCTCAGGAGGTGAGGCAGGAAGATCATTGCAATTTCAAGGCCAGCCTGAACTACACAGCAAATCCTGTCCAAAAAAAAAAAAAAAAGTAGAAGATGGCAGCACCCCTGCAAGTCATTTACAAAAATTTGTGATAATTTTGATGATGAGCAGATTTGGCAACAAATGAAATTGCAAAATGAAACAACTTTACAAGACTTCCAGAACATAGTGCAACCAAAAGGATGAGGGCATGAGGCTTCTCCCAGAGATTTCTTTGATCCAACTGAGAGCAATGAAGACATCAAATTTCATGATGCTGAGCTGGGTTCAGACAAGGAAGAGGAAGGAGTTGCTGAAGAAGTGGATGAAGAAAATATTTCTAAAATGGATGAAGCTAATGACCTTGAAGAAAGCAAAAATGGTAAACATAAAGAAGGTTCAAAAAGAATGACCTTGGCTTTGCCAGAGGACAAGGAAAATACATACAGATGTGTTAAATGTCAAGGACAATTCTGATGAAATTAAATCCCCTTATGAAAAAAGGCAGGAGAAAATCAATGAAAACCTTTAGAGAAAGAGTGGTTGGGGAAAAAAGACTTGCTAGCCTCAGGAGAAAAGAACGGCACAGAAGCAGAGAACAATCTCCTGAGGAGAAGATGCATGTCCTCATCTTTGTTGTTTCACTAACTGTTCTGGAAGTCGTGTAAAGTTGATTCATTTTGCAATTTCCTTTGCTGCCAAATCCTTGACAATTTACTGTTGCTGATTTAATTACTATAGCCACAGTTACAGAGTTGTTGCTATGAATTGGTTTTCTTGGGGTCCCAATACCTAGACTACCCTGTGTCAATTACAGTAATAGAGCCTATTCCCAGAGAACTGGGTACTCAGAGAAATACACTGCAGCCTCTTCTCCCAAATGCACAAAAGTAATAGGCTTCTGGCACTGAGGTAAATGCCTATAGTTACCTACACTCAGAGCACATCACTGAAAAGCAGACACTAACTTGATTCACTTTTCTCCACAATCCCCTACCTTCAACCACTCTTCCCCTCTTTATTTACAAGAGCTTTGTTTCCATTTTTTATTTCTTTTGCCATTTTTTCCTTTTCCATCCCTTCCTGTCCCCTTCCAACCTCCATAGTTCCCATTGTCACTTGAACATTTTCTTCCTATTTCATCATATCTGTTACACACTTTGCTTCTTAGTTACACTTACAGTTTCTGACACCAGAGAAGCAATGCGGTATTTAAACGTGTGTACCTTACTAATTTCACTTAAGAGTATGGTCTCAAGGTACACATTTACCTAGAAATGTCTCAAGTTTATCCTTCTTTATGGCAGAGTAGTATTTTGTTGTATAAAAAAAATCTTTATGCATTTATCATTTGAAAGACATTTTGGCTGTTCCCAAGATTGTGCTATTACAAACTCTGCCACTATAAACATAGGTGGGCATGTATCACTGTGGTATGATGCTTTTAATTCTTTTGGGAAGATACCAAGAAAGAGAATAGCTGGGTCAAATGGAATCTTTAGTTTTAGTTTTCTGAGGAATCTCCATACTGATTTCCACAGTGGTTGTACAAGTCTATATTCCCACCAAAAGTGGAGAAGGATTCCTTTTTACCCACAGTCCTACTAGCATTTGTTATTGATTTTCTGACAACAGCCATTCTTTCTGGAGTAAGCTGGAATTTCAGCATTTTAAAAAATTTGCATCTCTCAAATAACCAAGGATGTAAACATTTTTCATGTATTTATTTGCCTTTTCTACTACTTCATCTGACAAGTGTCTATTCATTTGAGAAGCCCATTTTTGGATTGGGTTTTTAATTTGAGGGCTCTGGCTGCAGGTGCAAAGTCCTGAGTTCAATCCCTGGTACTGCAAAATAAATAAATAAATAAATTAATTAATTAATTAATTAATTTGAGGGGTCTGATTTTTTTTTTAGTTCTTTATATATTCTAGATATTAGTCCTTTGTCTGAGGAACAGCTGAAAGACATTTTTCCAACTCTGTGGGCTACTCTTCACTGTGTTGGTGGTTTCCTTTGCTGTGAAAAAACATTTTAATAAGTTGAGATTCCAGTTGTTGACCCTTTGTGATAGTTCCTGTGCGATTGGAGTTTATTCACAAAAGCCTATATCAGTGTCTTCAAGTGTTCTACCTATTCTGTCCTCCAGCAGATTTAGTGTTTGTTTTAATATTTAGATCCTCAATCCATTTTGATTTTAGTTTAGTTCATAGTAAAAGATATGGGTCTAGCTTTAATCTTTGGCATATAGAAAGCCAGTTTTTCCAGCACCATTTATTAAAGAGGGTATCTCTAAGATGTTTGGCTCTTTTGTCAAAGACAAAGTAACTGAGTATGTCTGGAGTTGTTTCTGCATCTTCTAATTTGTTCCATTGATCCACAGGACTTTTTGTTTGTTTTTTCTTTTTTTGTTTCTTGGATTTTTTGTTTTGTCAAAACCATGCTGTTCTTATCACAGTAGCTTTGTAGTATAGTTTCAAGTCAGGGATTTTGATGTCCCTTGACTTGTCTTTGTTGCCCAGAAATATTTTTGCTATTCTTGATCTCTTCTTATTCCAAATGAATTCTAGAATTTTTTCTCTAAATCTTTGAGATATATTATTTGCATTTTGATTGGGATTGTATTAAATCTGTACACCAATTTTGGAAGTATGGCCATTTTCACTGTATTGGTTCTTCCTACCCAAGAACAAGGGATATCTTTCCATCTTCTGATATCTTCTTTGATCTCTTTTTCAGATCACTGTAATTTTCAATGTAAAGATCTTTTACTTCCTTTGTTAGATTGATTCTTAGATTTTTCTTTTTTGGTGGGGTGCTATTGTGGAAGGTGTAGTTTCCTTAATTTCGCTCTCAATGAGTTTGTTATTTGTGTACAGGAAAGCTATTGATTTTTGAGTGTTGACTTTTTATCCAGCTATGTGGCTGAATTTGGTTATTAAATCCAGAAGTCTGTTTTAAAAATAATCTGTTATTAAATGGAGAAGTCACAAAGCAAAATGGAATGGAGCACAGAGGTGAAAGATAAATTTAAAACAATTTTGTCCAATACTATTTTGGATTTCCTAAGGTTAGAAACAAGAAAAAATGTCAAAGGAAAAGATATTCATTCAAATTAAGCATTTATAAAAGTCCATGATTTGAAAGGAAACAGTTTATCTCTGAAAATACAATTCATTCTTATTACATGAAAGGCACAATTTAAGAGCCCAAGAGAAAAAAACTTTTTAATTAACAAACTGTATCTGCCACATATATATGGGAATGTTTGTTTTGGAACCATGAGTTTTCAACTTCACCACTTCTGAATTCCACAAAAAACTTAGAGAAGACCCAATGATGCTACTTCTCAAACTCTTTAATGAAACTGAAAGGGAAGCAATACTCCCAAATTCATTCCTGGAAGTATTACTCTGATACCAAAACCAGAGAAGGATCCAACCAAAAAACTACAGGCCCATCTTTCTACTGAACAGAGATGCAGAAATCCTCAATAAGATACCTGCAAAGAGAATGCAGCAAATCATGAAGAATATCAAATATCATTCATCCCAGGGATGTAGGGGTGGTTCAACATATGCAAATCAATAAATGTAATACACCATATTAACAGAGCCAAGGACAAAAACCATCTGATCATCTCAATAGATGCGGAAAAAGTGTTTAACAAAGTCCAACACACACTCATTATAAAAACTCTACACAAATTTGGAATAGATGGCTTTTATCTCAATCTGATAAAAGCCATCTATGACAAATCAATAGCCAATATCATATTAAATGGACAAAAACTGAAAGCTTTCATTCTAAAAATGGGAACAAGACAAGGATGTTCACTGTCACCACTCTTATTCAATACAATTCTGGAAACATTAGCCAGAACAATTAGACAAGAGAAAGAAATAAAAGAAATAAAAATAAGAAAAAATTAAATGATCATTACTTGTAGATGACATGATAGCTCTACACAGAAGATCCCCAAAACTCCCCACCAAAAGACCTCTACATTTAATAACCAAATTCAGCCACATAGCTGGATACAAAGTCAACATTCAAAAATCAATAGCCTTGGACTTCCGGGAAGATGGTGACCAGGTGAGCAGCAAAGGAGTGATCCTCTTTGATAAACACCACCAGCTCGGGACAGACTTGGCAAGCGTGAATGCCGGGACCTCGGCTGGGAAGTTCAAACTGAACATGTTTCTCTGAGCTGCCAGGGGAGATGCGGTAGGGTGGCCCAAATTGCCATGGTAAGACGTGGGAAAGCCCCGAACGCTGGGCACCAGAGATGCTCCGCACGGGGAGGTGGCTTGGCTGGGTCTGAGCTCCCTGGGGGCACAGCCAGCTCGATCCTGCCCGCCTCCCAAACCAGCACAGCTTGCCAGTGACTCCCGTCAGAAATCGGTTTTTTTGCAGCGGTCTTGGATCTCGCGCGCATCCGGCAGGCTACGCAGGCAAGGTCCTCAGTGGCCTGCAGTCCACGGCTGAGGGGGCATGAGGAGCACAGAGGAGCAGAGCATCACGCTCCCTCCCCCAGACCCAGAGAGTGCGAGGAAACAGAAGTGGCGGGGAGCGGCGGATCACGAGCATAGCAGACAAAACTGGCACTTTGGAACCTTCCTGCCTGCAGGGACTCCGAAAACTGGTGAGCTACCTGCGCTCGCGACCGGATCACTGAGTGGGGGAGGATATTCGTCCCTATACCTGCAGGGAACCCTGGGAGGGCGGGGGAGTGGTCTTACACACCCCACCCAGGTCGCTCGGTAGGGAGTAGCAAACCAGCATCTGAACAGCCTTTTAAGCAGAACTCTCAGCAGAAAGCTTAAAGGACCTTCTCCCAAAGAGAAGGAGTCATTGGAGCAGCCTCTGCAGCAGACCTTTGCCTGGTGAACTGCCTGAGTAATTTATTGCTCAATATTTTGAATCTGATACCCAAAAATGGGAAGACAGAAGAACAAAATGCAGTCTCAGAACTCAACCCCACCCAGAACAAGTCCTGAATGCAAGGATACAGGGGAACTAGGAAGCCACATACCTGCAAATTTTGAAACGATTGCATCCAAAATGAAATAACTCCAACAGGCCATAAAAGAGCTTAAAGCAGAAATAAGCCACATACCTGCAATGATCTCTCAGACAAAAAATGAACTGAAAACTGTAATGGAAGAAATGTTCCGTACACATAGAGAAGAAATACATAAAAGATTAGAAGAAAATAGGAAACAAATGGAAAGGTTACAAGAGCAATTAAGGAATGAATTACCAAGAATGAAACAGGTCCAAAGAGATTGCCAGGATTTGAAAACTTCCACAGAAAGCTTGCAAAACCACTTAAATGAAACCAAAGATAGAATTTCAGACCTTGAAGACAGCATGGCAACTTATGAGCGTGAAAGGAAGGATCTCATAAAATCATCAGACACAAGAAAAATTAATCCAACAGACAGCTGCAAGATGAGGCAAAATGCAATAATATTCGAGTAATAGGAGTGAGTAAAACAGTAGGAGACCACACAAATGATATAAAAAGAATATTTGCTGAAATAATAGCATAAAATTTCCGAAACAAGGTAAAAGATACTGAGGTACAGTTAATCGAGGCATATAGAACCCCAATGATCCATAACCCAAAGACAAACACACACAGACATATAATAGTCAAGATCCCAGATATCCAGCAAAAGAACACAATATTAAAAGCTGCTAGAGAAATGACACAGATCACCTATAAAGGAAAACCCATCAGAATCACAGCAGACTTCTCAATGGAAACCTTGAAATCAAGAAGAGCTTGGAGCGAGATATTACAGATTCTAAGACAAAACAACTTCCAACCCAGACTGATGTATCCTGCAAAACTATCCCTCAAATTCAATGGAGAAATAAAATATTTCCACGACAAAGAACAACTGAAGAACTTCATCAGTGCCAAACCAGCATTGCAAACAGCACTAAAAGATATTCTAGACAGAGAAAAAAGAGACCACAATCCCAAGAACAACAATAGAAATAACTCCCTAAACAGAACAAGTAATTAAACAGTCATCAAAAGAAGGAAAACAACAACAAGTAAATAACATGACTAGAATAAGCCAACATATAACCATTATAACCATTAATGTAAATGGCCTCAATTCACAAGTGAAAAGGAAAAGATTGGAAGAGTGGATTAAGGAACACAATCCAACGATATGCTGTATACAGGAAACACATTTCACTCAAAAGGAAATCCACAGGTTGAAAGTTAAGGGTTGGAAAACAATTCTCCATGAAACAGGTCCCCAGAAAAAAGCAGAGGTAGCTATTATGTTTGCAAACAATGTAAACTTCAAACCAAGAACAATCATAAGACATAAAGAAGGCCATTACATACTAGTTAGGGGAAAGCTGCAAGAGGAAGAGGTAACAATCCTAAACATTTATGCACCAAACAATGGAGCACCTAACTTTACAAGTCAAATTTTAACAGATGTGAAAAATCAAACAACTAATAACACTATTGTAATAGGGGACCTAAACACCCCTCTGACACAGAGAGACAGGTCAACTGGACAGAAACTCAGAAAAGAAATAACAGACCTGAACCAAAAGTGTGAACAAATGGACTTAGTAGGTGTATACAGAGTGTTCCACCCCACAACATCAGAATACACATTTTTCTCAGCTGCACATGGGTCTTTCTCCAAAATAGACCACATTCTAGCCCATAGAGCATACCTACCTAAATGCAAAAGAATTGAAATTATCCCATGCATATTATTGGACCACAGTGCAATGAAATTGGAAATTAATGACAAAGAGAACTCAAAAAACCACATAAACACTTGGAAATTAGACAACAACCTACTGAATAACGAATGGATCACAAAAGAAGTTAAAGAAGAAATCAAAAATTACCTACAAATAAATGAAAACGCAAGTACAACCTATCGGAATCTGTCGGATGCAATGAAAGCAGTCCTCAGAGGGAAATTTATAGCAATGAACTCATATACAAAGAAAACAGAAAGAGAGCAAATAAATAACCTAATGATACACCTCAAACTCTTAGAAAAAGAGCAACAAGCCAAACCAAGAGCCCAAAGAAGGGAGGAGATTATAAAACTTAGGGCAGAAATTAATGCAATTGAGATGAAGAAAAATCTACAAAAAATTAGTGAATCAAAGAGTTGGTTCTTTGAAAGAATAAATAAAATTGATAAACCCCTAGCCAAACTTATCAAAAATAGAAGGGAAAGATCTCAAATTCATGCAATAAGGAATGAAAAGGATGAAGTCACCACAGATCCCACAGAAATCTAAAAGATCATTAATACCTACTTTGAAAATCTGTATTCCCATAGGATAGAAAATACAGAAGAAATGGACATATTCCTAGAAAGGTACAAATTACCAAAATTGAATCAGGAAGACGTAAAAATCCTGAACAACCCAATATCAATTAATCAGATTGAAAATGTTATTAAAAACTTACCAACAAAGAAAAGCCCAGGCCCTGATGGATTCACAGCAGAATTCTATAAAACATTTAGAAAAGATCTAATGCCAACTCTCCACAAACTCTTCAACGAAATCGAAAAGGAAACAACTCTCCCCAACACATTTCTGGAGGCAAGTATTATACTGATACCAAAACCAGAGAGAGACCCAACCAAGAAAGAGAGCTACAGGCCAATCTCTCTAATGAACATAGATGCAAAGATACTCAACAAAATATTGGTAAAGAGATTACAGCGAATCATAAGGAAAATTATACACCACGACCAGGTAGGATTCATTCCAGGAATGCAGGGATGGTTCACTATTCGCAAATCAATTAATGTAATACACTACATCAATACAGTCAAAGACAAAAACCACATGATCATCTCAATAGATGCAGAAAAGGCTTTCAATAAAGTCCAACATGCATTCATGTTAAAAACCTTAGAAAAAATAGGAATAGATGGCCTCTACCTCAATCTGATCAAAGCCATCTACAACAAACCAACAGCCAACATCACACTAAAAGACATAAACTGAAAACTTTCACTTTAAAGTCAGGAACAAGACAAGGATGTCCATTGTCACCACTCCTATTCAACATAGTTCTGGAAGCATTAGCCAGAGCAATCAGACAAGAGAGAGAAATAAAAGGAATAAGGATAGAAAAGGAAGAAGTCAAACTATCACTATTTGCAGATGACATGATACTATACATGGAGGACCCCAAAACCTCCACAAGAAAACTCCTGGAATTAATCAACAAATTCAGCAGCGTAGCTGGATACAAAGTCAACATCCAAAAATCAATAGCATTCCTATACACGAACAACAAACAGACTGAAAGAGAAATTGAGGAAACCATACCTTTTACAATAGCAACCAAGAAATTGAAATACTTAGGAATCAATCTAACAAAGAATGTGAAAGATTTATTCAGTGAAAACTACAGTACTCTGAAAAAGGAGATTGAAGGGGACTTCAATAAATGGAAAAACATACCATGCTCATGGTTAGGAAGAACTAACATTGTAAAAATGGCTATACTACCAAAACTGTTGTACATATTCAATGCAATTCCCATTAAACTACTGTTAGCATACCTCACAGATCTAGAGAAAATATGCCTCAAATTCATCTGGAACCAGAAGAGACACAGAATAGCGAAGGCAATCCTTGGCAATAAGGACAAGTCAGGTGGAATCACAGTCCCTGACCTGAAATTATACTACAAAGCTACTGTAATAAAATCAACCTGGGAGACTTCCGGGAAGATGGCGACCGGGTAGGCAGCAGAGAGAGAACCTCCCAGAGGATTACCACCCAAACAGTGAAATATAGCAATATAAAGACAGAAATGAGGACTTCCGGGAAGAAGACGACCAGCCGAGAGAGCAAGTACAGAGGGAAGAACGGCTTCAGCTCCTGAACCCAACAGAGAACGCACTACTTGGACAAACTGCGCCAAACCGGGCAGCGCTCCGGGATCCCGCTCAGAACCCCACCCCCGCAGCCAGCGCTGCGCGAACTGGAGCAACAGTGACCGGCCGGCGGGATTTCTGAGTCGGGG
>PVLD010029856.1:0-17532 GCA_004027595.1 Dinomys branickii
TCGGGAGTCGCCGGAGAGCTGCGCCGGCTCGGGAGGCGGGAGGGACCGAGTTGTCTGTGTTCTCAGGGCGTTAGGACCCAAGCAAATCTTCCTCCTCGCTCTCGGCGTTTGGGGCCCTCCGCGCGGCCCGCCCGACACGCGCGAAACGTGGGATTGCCGGGCGTCTCCGCCGCTAACAAGCCGATCTCTGTCGGGAGTCTGCCTTATGAAGTCCTGGAAGCTGGGAAGTCCAAGATCAAGGCAACAACAGGTTTGATGTTTGCTGAGGACCAGTCTCTACTTCCAAGATGGCAGCTATTGCTGCATTTTCCAGATGGGACCAACAAGGTGTTCTCACATATCATGAAGTGAGGAAGGCAATGTCTCCATGCAGTCACCTACTCCTGACAAACAAGTGTGGAACCTCGTCTCTCATAGGAATCCATCGCCCCGCATTCACCCAAGCTGTTTTCACCAGCTGTTGAGTATGATCGTAGAGAAGCATAACTCTGTGTTCTTTCCCCAGTTGTCTGTCCTCCAGATTTGGAACGGAGGCATGAGAACTGGGATCAGCTCATCCTTTGGAGTTTCCGCATTCGTTTGTCATCAATTACCCCAGCTCCTTCTATTTGCAACTTGATCATGTAATCTGCCACAGTTTAAGTTGAAGACATCAAACACCGATTGCTTCCTTGAGAGTTGCTGAGAAGCGCTGGGGTCTTCCAGGACTCGAGAAAATCTTAATGGACTAAAAATGATTAATTTTTGCAGTTTGACTTGTCTTTGTGGTATTTATTTCAAGTCTTCCTATTCCTAATTTTATTTTCTTTCGAGAAATCTTGAGAATCTACCTTTCACTTTAGGAGTCTAATGCATTAGGAGCCCACCTCTGTACAGGACAGTAGGTCAGGTCCTGTTTAGCGTCTGTCATCCAGGGAGGGAGGTTTCCTGGCCATCTGTTCTCTGGCCCTCTCAGTTAGTAGGTGCTGACTCCGTGTCACATTTCAGTCCTCAGAGCCACTGGAGCCTGATCCTGAGGACTCAGGTATTGTCCTGCACTCTCTTTGTTCTTTTTATTACTGTGGCACTGCCGTCCAGGAGGACTGCTCTTTTTCTACAATATTTCGAACAGCTTTAATCATCTGTGGGCCTTGTTATTCTTTGTAAACTGTTGAAAGAATTTACACTCAAGAGCAATAGGATTGGGCTGTTGTTCCAGATGGTAGCAGATACTGATTTTTTTTTCATTTTTTAAAACTCTGCTCCCCCTTTGCTTTTTTTTTTGGTTTGGTTTTTCATTCTTGCCAAACGTCTATGTTGTTAATTTTGAAAAAACTGGGTTTTACTTATCTTTTTAGCTGTTACTGCTTCTTTCATCCCTTTTGGTAGAGGATAAAAAAAATAAAGATAGGTGGAAAAGAGACAGGGAAAATTATAATTTAAAAATTAAAAAATTATGAGGACCTGTGTCTCTCAAAGGGAAATGAGAAAGGAGATTAGGGCATGGCAGAGCTGGCTGGGGAGGTAGACATGACCCATTGATTACAAAATCCTAAGACACATGCACAGAACACTTCCCAGTGCATGTGAAATTTGAGAAATAATTTCAGCATGTTTTCCATAGGACATCCTAGACCTGATGTCAGCCTGAAAGATGGTGACACAAAAAGGACAGGCTGCATTGAGAGTTTGCCCTTGTGTTCTCTCTTGCAGTGAGGCCTGTCCTTGCAATGTAGGGTGACCATCTTTACCTACTTTTACTTGGCCCAAATTTGCTCTGCAAAGCTTCTTTCTTTTCCTACCACTAATAAAGCTTAGCCACCATTTAAAAAATTACTCATTTGAGAAAACAGCCCTTTCAGCACACAATCAAACTCCTCCAAGATTAACTATGTCTATATTCCATATCCTTATTCCCTGGAATTCTTTCCAAATTCTAGGTTTGTTTGTCTTTTCTTTCCAGTCCCATAAAGCTCCAAATCCTCTTCAAATACTATAAGGCCATAAATTAGCTTTTGATAATGTAAAGAATAGAAACTACATTTTAAGAGATATAACTGATTCAGAGATTAACTTTAGGCTAACCACCTCAGATAACCCATCTTTAGAGAAAAAAATAAAAGGAATTAAGATGTCGCATGTCTCACCATGATGAATATTATTGTTATGTACTGCAAACATGTACTAATAAAATTATAATTTGAATTTTAGAAACAGAACAGAGGGCCCATGTCTTCTTCTTGTAAATGGGCCCTCCTTCCATGTCTAAAGGGGGTCTTTCACCTGTCAAACAAAACATTATCTATCTACTTGTGGGTGGCCTATCAATTCTCTCCTATAATTTAAGCCCAGAGTTTTCTATAAATTCCACCCCCAAAATACATCAACATTCCTCTCCCCATACCATAATGTACCTCTCTCTTAAGGACTCTCAGTCTACTTTCTCAGAGTGTGTACATTAATTCTGCTAACAAATCTTTCCATACCCCTCATGGATGCATCCAGAAATTCTTTGCTGTGACAAGAATCAAGAACATAGGGGCTGGAGGTACAGCTCAGTGGGGTAAGTGCTTGCCGCTAAGCACTAAGGCCCTGAGTTCGATCCCCGGTCCCGGAAAAAAAAAAAAAAAAAGAACATACTTGGTGGGCTGAGTTGACTTCCTCTTTGGAGAATGTCTTTCTCTCCATCTGGTAACACCCTTTGACTTACCAGCCAGGAGGTAAATGGAGACACCAAATTTGTTATGTTTTGACAAATGTTTTTCTTTCCTCTCTTTTCCCATCTGTTTTTCTCTTATTGAAAACTTTGTAGGGAGACTGGAGACTAAGTGGGCTAGTGGGAATATTTAAGGTGAGGTCAAATGAAAACTCCCATTTCTATAGTCTATGAACGGGGGCCGGGATAAAACTCCATTCTTCTTCCCTTTGCCTCTCTGTGCGCAGGACAAACACACTTCGTGGGTGTGGAGGAGGGAGGACTCCCAGAGGATGAATCTGAAGCATGGTCGTGGGTCTACAGTTTGGCCACCGTGGTTGCTGCTGCCCAGTCTTAGAGGTGGGGGCACTAAGCTGCCCCTGTGACAACACGGGCCTCACCCAGCCACCAGTGAAAAGTGAAGCCCTCAGCTGCTGGCTACCAGCTACCAAAATGGTTCGAGGCACAGAAAAGAAAAATAAAAAAACACAAATGACTATGGCCTGATCTGTTCTCTGCTTCCCAAGGTATTCTCGCAATAATGTTGCCACATGTGTATCTCTTCTCCCTAAATCAGTATATGCTTTGTAATTAATGAGAAAGGTGTCCAGACATTCAGTCTGTTAACTATACAGACTCCTGTTGAGGTCATTAGTGAAAATGCAGGTATCCAGATGCAAAAGTCTTGGAGGTGACTTTTTAAGGAAAAAAACAGCCCTTTGGTTATGTTTTTTACCCTATCCTTCTAATTTACTATGTAAAATGTAAATGGATTTGTGCACTGTTGGGTGCTCTAGGAACACTTGGCAGCAGTTGCATGTGACAGGCAGAGACATCTGTTCATCTGGTTCATGGAGGATATAGACTGAATGACACTGGAAAATTGGGAAAATATACATTGCTCAACCCTGGGAACATTTCCTGACCTCAGGAAAATCAGGGCTGAACATTATCAGACCCAGAGGAAATGGGTAGGGATGTCCATTAGTGTCATGGGCATGTGTGATCCTAGATTTTGGAGGCAAAAATACACAATGAAAGTCCTGAAGATACAGGCATTGTACAAGATTGTTAATAGTTCGGTGTTTGTCCCCCAAAACAGCACCTTTGCGGTGCACTTTACAACATCAGAACAATTGTAAAGAGAAGATTTTTAAATATTGGCTGTGCAATACAGTGTGGTGGCAATATAAGGTACATGGACTCAAACTGGACCTGAAATGGTCAGAAATCCCATCTGATAATCTGCGATCTTCTTTCTCTCTTTCCCATTCTGATTCTTATTGGAGTAACTCCTTGGGTGTTAACTAACTAAAAAAGACTCAAGAGTAACCTACAATAAATAGACAAAATCTTTATCATAATTTATCTAAGAATAAAAAGCACCATTTGATATTCTTAAGGCATAATTCTAATTGATTAGGTTATTTTTAGCGATAAACCTAAAATTAAGAGTAAAAGGATTATAAAGAACAGGGCTATTGCACCTAAGAGCAGATGCTCATTTAATTTCAAACTATTTTAAATTTAAAGTCTATTATTTCTTTTACTCCTTTTCCTTACTTTCCTTTTAAACAAATTGAAAGATTGCATCACCTGATTTTAACGTTTCATGTTTCCTGAATGATGTATTAAATTTCTTCAAATATAGTTTCTAATTTGTTAATGTGATGAGTTACATTAAGTTATTCTAATATTAAACTATCCTGGCTTTTTATAGCTTTCATGATATAATAAGATATTTCTATATAAATAAGATTATTTGTACAGATAATGGTTTTCAATACTGATTTTGTAGCTTACTAGTTTTGCTGATATAAGGGAGAGAAATCTTTATTCTCCATTTGTATCTTTTAAATAAATAGCTTATCAAGAGAAAAATATAGGTGAGGAACGATTTTCTTCTACCCTGAAGGTTCCACAACTGAGTTTATGAAATACACTGAAAACAGAGAGATTAAATGTTTCACATTAACGAGGGCGTAACATGAATGTCAATACCACAAAAGCAGGGAGAGCTAGACACTTATATAACCTTTTCATATTTCTATTTCCACATTCTGTGTTTCTAGAAATATAGAGATTTTATTTTATTGACACCAAGTTTGTTGTTTTTTAGTTTCTGGGTAATGTTGTCTTTTTTCCCCTTTTCTTGAGCTATGGATACATTCAAAGGCATTGCACATACAGGGCAGATGCTTTGCCATTCAATGACATCCCTACCATATGGTGGCTGTTAAGGGAAATCTCTGCCTATCTCAATTAATTGATATTTTCCCCCCATTCATTTTAGAAGTTTTGTAATTGTAGCATTATAGTTAATGCTCTAATGTACTTTCCATTAATTTTTCTGCAGTTTCAAGAGAAGGTTGATGCTTTTGTTTTCCCCTTAATGATATTTAGTTGTCTGAGGAGTATTTATTGAAAAGACTTTTCTTCTCTACTGACAGCCTTATCAGTTTGTCAAAATCAGTGAATTGTGGGTATGTGTCTATTTCTCAATCTCTACTCTGCTCCACTGATATCTGTGGTTATTCTCATGCCAATACCTTATGAACTACTGTCTTGATCATTATTGTTTTATAATAATACCTTAAATGAAATAATGTAAATCCCTGTACCTATTACTTTCTCTAAAGATTTCTTTGATTACCCTTGATCCTTCACATGTAATATCCAGTTAAAATCGTATAGTCAATGTCTCTCCAAAATAGCCAGCTTTAGTTCTTAGTTTTTAATGGCATTATACCAAAGTTGTGTATAAATCTGGAGAGATTCAATGCCTTAAAATTTCATTATATGGATTCTAGTCTATGAATATGATATGTCTATTTGTGTAGGTCTTACTGAATTGATTTCAGAAAAGTATAAAGAAATATTTATAGTATTGAAATATTCTTTGTCATCCTTAGAGTATTGGCACCATGTTTATATACATTTGCCAAAATTCATCAAATTGCATGCTTAAATTTTGTCACATTTATTGTGTAGAAATTACAGGTCAGTAGAGTTGGTTTGAAAGCAAAACCAAGAATTACCTTTGTTACTACATTTTTATTTTACTGACATGACTCACTGCCATCAGAATCATGTGATTTCAGCACCATTTCACCAAATGGTTCTGTGTCCAGGATGCTGCACTGGTTCACTACTATCCTAACACCCCAACCCACCCAGTGCAAGATAGATCCCCTGGAACACAGTGGGATGAGTGATACTCAGCAGAGCACTCATGTCAGAGGTTATTATATGCCTGGCACGGTCCGATTCTTTGTACTCAGAGACTGGCCACTGCCTATCTTTACTCAGCAGTTGTGTGACCCTCTGACTGACTTGTGACTAGGAGAAAGGGGGCAGAAGTGGTGGGTATCCCATTCTGGACCCTGCCCATAACCGCCTGCCTCTCACACTTCTCCATGTCTTTATCCCTTCAGGCTCCTGAGGTTAGAGAGCATCACAGAACACACACTGAGGACAGCAGCACTCTGCCATGGAAGAACTGTATCTCTGAATCACCTCTGGAGAACAGTCTCCCCCGCTGAATTTGGAGAGGTCTTTTTACAAATGCCCATCCATAACTCCAACTTGAAATATACTAGCTTCACTCTCCCAGAATATAAGGTGTTTTGGTTTAAATCTAACCACTCTCCTGCAAAAACCCTCTCATGCATTCAGAGCCAGGGTTTTGGAAGGTGACTGGATCGTGGGGGCTCTATTGCTTAGTGTGCTGTTAGGGTGTGGGATTAGGTCTGGAGAGAAGGGTCACTGGAGGTGTGACTCGTAAGGGTGTATCTCCCTTCCCAGTTCCTCACTTCTCTGTCTGCTGACTGCCCGATGTGATCAGCTTTCCTTCATGGTGGCTCTTTCACCATGGCCTTCCTGACACAGGGTGGAATAAAACCTCTAAAAACTATGACTCTAGCTAATTGTCTGCCCCCTTAAGTTTCAGAAGTCAGGTATTGTACCTCAGCAACAAGAAAGTGACTAGCATGGTGATTCTGGAATTTCACATCCTGATCCTGGGCAAGAAAGGACAGAGCACTGACACACCTGTCAGGCCACGGCGGCAGAACATCTTGAGAGCAGGAAGGAATGATGGGGAAAAACAGCCCTGCAGAAGAGCGGGGGTGGGGGGTGGGGGCGGGTACAGGCAGCAACTAGGGAGGGGTCCATGCTGCCTGGGGGCTCTTGGAGAGACAGCATCCACTGGGGACTCACAGAGCCATAGAGAAAAACTGATGCAAGTCACAAAAGAAGAAGCTCAGAATGACGGTTAAGACCTGGATTAACATCTCCACTTTACCAATGAAGAAATGAAACAATGAAGAAATGAAGGTTTATGGCTTAGAAAGTTCACCTTTGTAACTAGTGTGGTTCATAAAAATGCAAAATTAGTATTTCTGAATGAATGAATGATTCATTACCTGGGACATATGATATATCTAAGCCTTCCCCCAGGGATCAGGACCTTGCCTATTCGGTGGTAAGAGGTATGGCACTGTACTCGGAACAGGTACCTGTTGTCAGGAACATTTTTTTAGTTGGAGAATTAGTGTGTTCTCCTGTGTGCCCTAGACCCCGGTCCTCCCTATTGCCTTTTAATGCACCCTGCTCCTATGTTTGTGATCCACCTGTCTCCTATGGGCTTTAGTTGTAAAGGATTCACTCCTTCCTCCACTTTTCTGATCACAAGTCACCTTTGAAACTGAGCTTCTTGAAAACCATGTCAAGAATTTTTGCTCAGTTCCTTCCTGCCGTGATCACCTACACATCTTCTCTCCCTTTGTCTGTCATATATGTCCTCTGTGTTTATTTTATTTTATTTATTTGGTGGAGAATTTTATTTTTTTTTATTTTCAAGAGAAAAACAAACAAAACAACAACAAAGATAAAAAACAAAACAACACAAAAACAATAAAAATGACACAGAATTTTAAAACAAGACGATAGGAAATTAACAATGGTTGTTATATTGCATATTGTTGTCTTCAACAAAATTGTTCTGATTACCAGATGTAAGAATGTTCAACACCACTGGTCATTTGAGAAATGCAAATTAAAACAACTCTGAGATTCCATCTCACTCCAGAAAGAATGACCATCATCAAGAAATCAACCAGTAACAAATACTGAAGGGGTTGTGGGGAAAAAGGAACACTTTTCCACTGTTGGTGGGAGTGTAGACAAGTACAACCAGTATGGAAATCAGTGTGGAGAGTCCTCAGAAAACTAGGATTAGAGGTCCCATTCAACCCAGCTCATCCCCTTCTGGGTATTTTTCCAGAAGAATTGAAAACATCAGACCACAGAGATATATAAGCACCCATGTTTATATCAGCACAATTTGTCATAGCTAAATCTTGGAAACAACCCAAATGCCCATGAACTAAGGAATAGATAAAAATGATGTGGTATTTTTATACACTGGAGTATGATTCAGCTATAAAAAAGATTACAGTCAAGGCTTTCATAGGTAAATGAATACAACTAGAGACCATATTAATCAGTGTCCACTGTGTTTATTCAAGTTTTTAACATTATAAGCATAAATCCTTAGGAAGTCACCCAAATTACACAATGAACCACAAAACCTAAAAAACAGAGTCAGAACTGCACTCAGATATACTACATACAAATTAGCAAGTTTTATGCGTACTTAGAGATATGGTATGTGATTCTTAGATGATATCAATGAGCAATGCTCAAACTATACTTATCATAATGGATATAAACAAGTTGTATTTTATAGTTGAATTGTAGGGGATGGCAACTCTTAGTATATCATTTTTAAGATACAATAATTTTAGTATTAGTACAAGCATCAAAATGTGTCTTGAGAAACACCCTGGAGGGGTTAGAAAAAGTTAACTTTGCAGTTGACTTTGCCGTGGAATGCTTCTCCAAAGACAAAGAACACTCGGGCCCAGATAACCACCTATGACCCTGCCTGGGTTGTTTCATCTCTTCCCTAGCCCTAGATAAGCATTGTAACCTTAAAGGAAATGTATGGTTATTTAAAGGGGGACTTACAGAGTAGAGCGCAGAAAGTATATATCATTGTGGTTGGGCTCATGACCAGGGCCTGACCCGGTACTGTGGGACAAGGAAAACAACCTGTGGCCGCCTATGTCAACAGCTGCAACATTCCAACCTGTTACCATAGAAACCAAAGGTGTATTTAAAGCTGAAACAAAGAAAGGCCAGCCGCCCACGTTCCTGATCTCCAAGTACCAGATGTGCGGTGACCAGTCTAAATTCAACAAACTCTGTTTTTCCCTAAAATTGAGTCCTTTAGTCTGCTGTGGAAATCAGCCTGTCTGCTGCTACAAAATCTACATTCACTAGATGCTGATTTTACTAATCATGGGTCCACTGCAGACAATATACAGATATATGATTTCATTTTATCTATTCTTTTAATATCTCCTTTAAAATTCATTTCCTTTCAATATATTGCTACTGAACTAGGATTTACATCTGCCATCTCGGCATATATGTGTATGTATATATGCTGCAGGTAATTTATGGTATTATTTTTTCCACTATTGCTTTATTTAGTGTAAAGTAAATATTTTATTACATTCCATTATAACTTTTGTCTTACTTCATTGAGTATTCTTTTTCAACTTTTTTTACTGGTTGCATGGAGGATTATAAGTGACAATCTGTTTTGGGTTGATATCAACAATCTCAATAATATCTAAATTTTGCTGGAGAGTAATTCTATTTCCTCTCTCTTCCATTTGGCAGTTATTGTCATATCAATTACAGGTTTGTACATTTTATGCCTATCAATAAACCTAAAATTGCTGAAGCAATTTAGGAATCTTTTAAAGCAAATGGCAGAAAGGAAATTCTAAACAATACATTTATGTTATCCATGAGATTTGCCTAGGCAGAGCCATTTTCTAGGTACCCTTCTTTTCTTCATGAAGATACAGATTCTTTTCTAGCACTGTTCTGTATCCACCTGGAACATTTTGTAAATATTTCTTATAGAACAGGTCTTCCAGTGACATGCTCATTTTTATCAGAGAAAATCTTAATTTCTCTTTTATTTTGGTGTACAATTTTTAGCAAGCTGTCTTTTTCTTTTGACATTTTGAGCATGTCATCCACAGCCTAATGACCTCCATGGTTTCTGATAAAAGGTCATTTCTTAATCATATTAAAGGTCACTTGTGTGTGAAGAGTTGCTTCTTTCTGCTTGCATGATAATTTGTCTTTTACTTTTCATCATTTGATTATAGTGTGTCTAGGCACCGAGTTTATCCTACAGCAGATTCACTGAGCTCCTTTGATGTGTGGTTCCTGCTGTTGACCCAATTTTTGTTGGTGTCCCATAGGATAAGCTTGGAGACTCAGGCTTGAGCCTCATCTGATCCTCTTTTCTAAGCCCTACAGCTTCCTGCATGAACAAATCCACTTTCAATCAACAGGAAGTGGATGCTGTGGGTTATAGCTATCACAAGAGAGACACTATCTGGATATGGATGTTTTGTCCTTGCTGGAAGTTTGTATTTTTCTTATTTTTCTTGATTTTTGATAGTATGAATGTTGGTGAACTGAGCCTGAGTTCAAGAAACATCCACAGCAAAGAGTGAGGTGTTATGTGTGAACAGATAGTATGTGCTCATTATTGCTCATTGTCTTTGTGCTGCAGGCCTCAAAAGCCCTATGTCCTGTGGTCTGGGGAATCTGCTCCCACACACTGGCCAGGATACACGGAAGCCCCCTGCACTGCAAAATGAGAGTTGTGAGCTCATCCTTTGGAGGCTTCCTGCTTGTTGATGTCTCTCTTGGCTGTGAGTCCCAATAGTCATTAAACAAGTAATTTATTAGCCAAGGAATGTCTGAATCACAGAGGATATTTTGTAAATGCATGGGTCTGCCTCCTTCTATTAGGGACACCCTCTGAAAGAGAGTCCAGCCCTAGTTCCCTCTCTGCATAGACTTTAACACATGCCATGGGAGGCATCCTGAGAAACACTCCGCAGATCCCACCAGTCTCAACATTTGGTCATATCTTTCAATAGTGGGTACGATTTGACCCTGATAACCTGAAAAAGGAGCAACTTATCTACTATTGTAATGCAGTTTGGGCCCAGTACTATCTATGGAATGGCAAGAGACAATTAAAGGATGGCAGTTTAAATGGCAACACTATCTTAGAGTTACACCATTTCTGCAAAAAGCATGGAAAGTGAAGTAGAATTCCCTCTGTTCAGGCTTTTATAAGTCTTTATCATAAGAAAAGCTCACTCTGGTAATTAGAGTGGCCCCTGAGAAGGAGGAAATGGATATCAGTGATGATCCTGTCCTCAATCCCTACCTGTCTCTCAGGGGGATATGGGTCTCTCCCCGATGATGAAAGTAACCACACAGGAGGGCCCCCTGGGCCTGCTCCTTACAACGCTCAAGCCAGTGAACAGTCTCCTTCCCTTGAAGTGACTGAAGAGCTCCATCAGAACCTGGCGCCCCTGAGGGATCCAGTATTCCCCAGTCTGCTCATCACGTTCCTCCGATGACTTTAAGTCCTGCAGATCCAGTATTTCCCAGTCTGCTCATCACGCTCCTCCGATGACTTTAAATCCTGCAGGATATTCTCAAAGTGGAGATTTTTACTCTTCTAGCTCATAACTTTTCCTCTCCCTGAAAGAAGTCCTAGTGGCAAAGGAATCACTTGAGTCCAGACCCCTCTTGCATGGGCCAGGCTGACTTTCAGACAGTACTAGGAGGCCTGGCACATGATTTCAAACTTAGATCTTTGCTTTTTACCTATCATGGCAAGATTTCCAATTCATCCTGACCACTTGCTGCACCCCAGATGAAAAACAGAATCCTAGAAGAGGCTAGGAGCTATGCAGGTAGCAATATAGTGTAAGAAGGGAAGAAAACCACCCCAGGATATTGTCATCCCTCTGATAGCACCAACCTGGGACTATAATAATAGTAACAGACAAAGAATAATGATATAGCTCGTATAGCGGGAATGAGAAATTCTTTAAGAAATCTGCTAATTATGATAAAGTGAATGTATTAGGACAGGACAAAGTAAACTCTTTAACTGTGTGACCTTAGCTGCTTAGAAGAAGCTTTCCATAAAAATAAAACTTAGGTCCATCTTCCAGGAGGGACAGGCACTAACTGGACATCATTTCATTTGGTAATCAGCCCCAGAAACTTGGCACAAATTACAAAAATTTCTGATGGAGTCCCAGATGCCTATGGACCAATGGCTGGACAAGGCCGTTTATGTGTCCAACAATCAGGATCCAGATGAGACTGAGAAAAAAGACCAAAACTCTAGCTGTCAAAATTGGAAAATTTTGTATTCAGTGGCTCCAAGTTCTTTAAAGGAAAACCCAGGAAAGGGTTCCTGCTTTAAGTGTAAACAGACTGTGGAACTTGGGCATGCCACTGCACCAGGCCATCTCCTGGTCACTCTTTGGTCTGTCAAGTGGCCAGTGTGACTACCTTATGGCACAGAAGAATGGAGGGAGAGTGGGCTAGGCCAGCCAAAACTCTCATTTGCTCTGACAAAGGGGCCCAGGCAGCTTACAATTCCCCTGTCTATGAACATCATCTCCTGTAAGAAATCTTTGATGACCTTGGAAACCAGGGATGGGTCAGTTCAATTACTGGTAGATACAGGGTCAGCTCATTTTGTTCCAAGTTTCTCTACAAAGGCTTCCTCCATATCTGTAGCTACCATGGGAGTTTAGAGGATCCCTAGAGACAGCCCCTTCACTCATGCTTTGTCATGTCAATTTGAAGGGCAAATATTTACCCACAATGTTCTACCCTTTTATTAGGAATAGATTTACTTGCAAAGTTGGGGACAATTCTCAAAATCCAGTAGAGGCCAAAGCAGAAATTACCTGTTGGGACTGCATCAAGCCTCCCTCACCTGATCATCCAATAGATGAAACCCACTGTTTCTTGGAATAGAGTCTTGGCAGGGCTAATTCAGCAAAGTAAGTAGTTGAAAAATAGAAGACCCCAACCAATTTGCTAAATGAAAACAGTATCCAATCAAAGAAGAGGTCCATAAAGGTCTCCAGCCTCTCCTAGACAGTTTTCTCAAACATGGCTTTCTGTAATATCCCAATTTTTCCCTTAGTAAAAACTTCAGAATATAGGATGATACAGATTTTCACTTCACTAATAACACTGTAATTCCAATCCTCTGCTTGGCAGGAGATCCTTATACAAATCTCCCCAGATTCCAGAAGACACAAATTGATTTCCGGTCCAAGACCTTAAAAATGCTGTCTTTTGTATTCCAGTCCACCAGGATTCCTAGTTTCTCTTTGCCTTTGAATAAGAAAATCTCATTTTGGCAACATGGTTGGAGCAACAGGGTACCTACCACCTGTCAGTTGGAGAGACTTGTTAAACACAGGTGCACAGCAACAACTCCCATGCTTGATACAAAATCAAACCAACCTCTACATCCAATACTGAAACTCTGACACAAGAACACACTGATCCTGAAACCTGATAGCAATCCTCTGACACAAGAGTATGCCAAATCTGTCACTGGATGTCATCCTTCTCTCTGAGATCAAGTGGGACCACCTGGATCCACTATCAAGGGAGATAGAAAAAAGCGGCAGCAATTGACTTTGGGCCACTGTCCTCTTGCTCTTACGATGGTCCACTCTGCCTCCGGGAACTATCTTCTCCTTTTCCTTCAGAGCTCGCTTTTCCCTAAAGCACTTTTTTTTCCATTTCATTTTCTTTTCTCTGTATTTCAGGTCTAAAATAAACAGTAATCTTTCACATTCACCAATCATCTTTTGGTAGAATTCTTTGGATCTTCTATATAAAGCATCATATCATCTGTGAACAAGGACTTCTGACTTCTTTCTTGCTGTACATACCCTTTCTACTTCTTTTTCTCTTGCCTGACTGTTCTGGCTAAAGTTTCAAATCTATGTGAACAGGAGTGGTGAGGGTGAGTATATAATATATACGAAGGAAGACCAGTAAATAAAACTTACCAATTTGTGCCCTTATAGCGTTTACACATTTTCAGCTCTGTCTAAACCAAGGAAACTTTCCCTTTTCTTCAGGGAGGCAGGAACAAAGACGAATGTTGGCAAACCTGGAAATAAGGCCGCAGAGTATCAGAGAAGGAAGCCTTGGGGAAGGTGAAGATGTGGGTGGCAGTGGTCATGTTGTAAAAGCACACAGTTCCACCTTCATAGTCCAGAACAATCCCGACCACCAGGGGTCGCTCACGCAGCTCAAGGGCAGTTGGGGGAGAGGTCAGCGCTACATAGCCATTCTCTGGGCACAGCCGGATGGCCCAGAATCCGAGCTCAGGCTCGTGCTTCATGCCAAGGCCTCTCTGCACATTTTCCATACAAACTCCCACATCCCAAGCTGTTCCTTCTCTCACATCCACTTCGAAGTAGTATCTTCCTGAGGTGAAGCCCTCACAGCCCAGGACACAGGGGAAGGCTGTAAATCTCCTGGAACAGACTGTGATATTCTGTTGGCAGCATTTATGAGACACTTGTCTCCGATCCTTAGACAGAGTTAGATCAGGATGAGCTGTGTTTGGATCCAGAATCATACTGACTGTAAAATAAACAAAAATTCACAGTTTTTGTGGTGGTAATAACATAATGTCTTTTAAATAAAATCAGACTGTGTTCAAATCCAATTTTTGTATCTAACTCACTGTGTAAGTGAACAGTGAAGTGAAAGTCATCACATCTGGCGCAGCAATTCATGGGGAGAATCTAGCGAGCCAATGTTTGCCTATCATTTTATAATGTTCCCAAGATTTAGTGGCTGCCTCATAGGGGATAGTAATAATATCATTGAAAAGTAATCTGTACTTTCCTGAGAGGCAAAGGACTAGAAGTAACTAGGTTGAATGTGGTTTCTGTCCTATACAAAAGCCTTCTTCTTCTTTCCTGTAGGTCCCCAGGGATCAGAAAATAGTAGAGTTGAATTGGGCTTTGCCCCATCTCCACTCCACAATGACATATGCGCACAAGAACAAATCAACAACAGGATGCGATAACAAATGTAACTACATATGCGCTAAACACTGGTGCACCGCACTTCATGAAACAAACACTACCGAACATTAAATATCACATAAACATCAACACAGTTATGATGGGTGATGTCAGTGTCCACTGTCACAAATACACTGATCAACAGAACAAAAAAAATCTATGAAGAAATATCAGAGTTGCACTACACCTTTAAACAAATGGACTTAATAGATATCTACAGATTATTCCACTTGGCTTCAACAACAATGCCCTGTCTTCTCAGTAGCACATGGAACTTTCTCCAAAATAGACCAAATACTAGCCAATAAACCAGACTTACGTAGGTCAAATGAACCCATGCATCAGATCAGATCATAGTGTAATGAAACTGGAAATCAATGACAAAAGAAAGCACGGACTTTATACAGGAGGATAAATAATACACTCCTGAATACTCACTAATCACAGGACAATCAGTGAAAAATTTAGACATTTCCAACAAACAGTGATGCCAATACAACATACCAGCACCTACTGGACACAATGAAAGCAGGTGGAAGAGAGAAGTTTACAGCTATGAATCCCCACATTAGAAAAACATTACAAACCAAATAAATAGCCTAATTATGTCCCTGAAAGTTCTGAAAGAATGAGTATTTGATTTTTTACTCTCATTTCTGCTCTGCTTTTATAATTTCCTTCTTTAACTTTGGATTTGGACTTTTTATTTCATTTTTTCAGAGTAAAAGTCAATGCTCAGTGGTGACTGGGCTATTAGAAAATAAAACTCACTGACTTCATAAGAAAATATGTTGTTATGGCTGATAAGTTGTGGCAACTTGATGAGTCTAGAAACTTAACTAAGTAATTCAGAAGTTCTACCTACTGGGGGTGAAAGGAACATGTCCTTACCACTCTAGGATGTTGTTCATTGTATCAACTTGAGAAGTTTAAAAAGTTCAGCTAAGTGACTGAGCAGGGAGCCAGGGTCCTTGCTTTGTAAACCTCCTCAGCTTGTGGAAGAGGAGGGCAGGGAGGTGGTGCGGGGGTGGGCTTGTGCCTACACACAATATAAGGGGGTAGTGAGGCCCCCCCTGTGTTCTTGCTGCTTTGCTGTCTTCTGCTGCCCTGGACTGTTGTCACTGAGGCCAGCCACCCTGTCTTGGAGCCGTCTTATTATGGGGACTGAAATGCCTACAACCTGTAGGCTAAATAAACCTTCCCTTCCTTAATCTGGGGCACTGAGTATTTTCTCTCAACAAGAGAAAAGTAACCAAGCCATGTGTGTCTCCTAAATTTGACAGTACTACATAACAAAAAAAAAGAAAGAAAAAGAAAAATGACACTCACACACCAGAAGATATTGGCTATAATAATCTCCCAGGTGTCAGTAAGGAGAGGAGAAATAAAATTATTAAGCTACAGTAATCAGAGTTAAAGAAGAGAAGGCTGAAGAGTTAGTGTACCTAAAAAGTAGGAAGAAAACACAAAACCAAATAAAAAAAAACCTCAAACTCACTAATGAAACTGGAAAAATTGAAGATAATTACACAATTACCACTCCAAATCCATCGTACGGGAAAACATCACAAATGGTAAGCACTGGAGGAGGATGAAGAGGTACAAGTTCGCTTTCCCTGGGGCCTGGCACATTGCAATGTGGACTCCAAACATCAGCACTTTGCCTTCAAAGTGCTGTTCTCTAAATTCCGCAAGGACTAGGGGAGAAGCCTGTGACCAAAAGCATCAATATTTCTCCTGTTAAATGTACAAAGTACATAGTATTGCCCAGCCATAGTGGCACATGTCTGTAATCCCAGCGCTCAGGATGCCAAAGCAGGAGGATTGCTGTGAGTTCAAGGGCAGGCTGGCATGAGTAGTGAAATCAAGCCCAGCATAAACAGCACAGTGAGCCCCTGTCTCAAAAAGACAACAGAAAAAAAAAAATGTGCATGGTATAAAGTAGGACTTCAAATGCCCTCATTTCAGTGCAGTTCCGAGGAGTCTCCTGGGGTAGACAGACTCTAGGGAACAACACTCGGATACAGTCAACTGGTGCTCATATCCTTGTAAATTTGCTTCCCTTCAAGAGTGGGCAGGGCCAGAGCATTGCTTCTGACCGGCAGAATATGACAAAGATGGAACCTAACTCTTATGATTACAGTTCATTATTTATACATCATCTTGCTAGTACATTTGTTATGGAGGGTCCTTCTTCTCAGCTCATGCTAAAGAAATACTTGTCCATGTTCACACCCACATGATAGGAACTAATTAGAGACCCTTGGAGTGAGGCCAGGCTTGAGCCACAGCCAGAAGAAACCTGGGGCCCAACACACTGAAACCCAAGGGGTATTAGTCCTGCCAGCAACCTAAGTGAGTGTGGGAGGGACCTTCCCCAGGTGAGAGTCTGGGTGAGAACACAGCCTGGCCACACCTCACTGCACCCTCCTAAGCAGAGCTCCCTGCTCACCTGCTCACTGAGCTGGGCTCAGATTCCTGACTCCCAAAGCCTGCGAGATAATATATCTAAATTGCTTCAGATAATTTTGGATCCTGTAAGTGACAATAGATAACTCATGCAGCCTCAAAATCATTTTAGGTTAAGTCAAATTTTCTAGCCAAATTAAACATAATAACACTTTCCATTATCACCATTTTTTATGTTTGGTATTTATGTATAAAACGTTTTGGAGATCCAGGTAGCAGTAGCTAACAGAGGAAGGAATGCTAAGTGCGGGCTTTGGATCACTAAGTCCTAGTATGTGTTATGATTCTAACACTCACCTCTGCCATCCGTGTCAGGTCCCTAATATGAAAAAGAGTCCACTATGCTCACCC
>PVLD010029857.1:0-17531 GCA_004027595.1 Dinomys branickii
GAGTTTTGAGACTGCGTTTTGTTCCTCTGTTTTCCCATTTTTGGGTATCAGATTCAAAATGTGGAGCTATAAATTCCACAGGCAGTTCAGCAGGCAAAGGTCTGCTGCAGAGGCTGCTCCAATGATTCCTTCTCTTTGGGAGAATGTCCCTTAAGCTGTCTGCTGAGATTTCCGCTTCTACTCCCTACCCCAAGACCTGTCCGGGGCGAATAAACAGCTCGCCACCCCAGGATTCTTGCAGATGGGCCACTCAGGTGTTCCTCCCTGGGTGGAGCTCCTTCCCCCCTCACAAAACCCGTTGGGGCGCCTAAGTAGGACTTCCCACCCAGGAGATCCCGCAGTCCTTGAAGCTGCTTTGATGTCTCTAGCTGGGCTGAGCTTCTTCCCGATTCAGGAAAAACCGGTTAGAGCGCACACTTAACTCACCCTGTGATCGTGCAGACAGGAGTGCCGTTCAGATGTTTTTCCCTGGATGGAGATTTTCCCCGACTCAGAAATCCCGCTGGCCGGTCGCTGTTGCTCCAGTTCACGCAGCGCTGGCTGCGGGGGTGGGGTTCTGAGTAGGATCCCGGAACGCTGCCCAGTTTGGCGCAGTCTGTCCCAGTAGTGCGTTCTCTGAGTTTCCTCTACTCAGCTGCCTCCAACATATCCTGGTTACAGCCGCCTCTGAGCCGGTCGGGTTCAGGAGGTGAAGCCGTTCTTCCCTCCGCACTCGCTCTCTCGGCTGTACGCGATTTGAATCGAGCTGCGGCCCAAGTGCAGCACTGATCCCTAGGGTGCCCAGCTCTCAAGATCCGCCCACTTCTCGCTGCGCGGCTTGTCAGCCGGCCCTTTAATGCTCAGGCCACGGAGAGCAGCCCGATCAGTTGGAATTTTGCATCCATGGACCGGGCAGCCGCGCGCAAAGGATCGGTCTCCGGGAGAGATTCCCTCTGCTGCTCACCTGGTCGCCATCTTCCCGGAAGTCTTCATTGGTATTTCTTTTGACTGTGTCCACTCAATAATTTGCATTCTCCATAGTTTCAAAAGTCCCAATCTCCAGCTACCAACTCATATGTCATTAAGAAATTACAAACCAAAACCATGAGATACTGCTACCTACCTATATTATGATGAGAATGTGCAGCAATACAAACTCTAAATCATTGCCGCTAGGAATGCTAAATGGTACAGCCACTTTGAAAGAGAATTAAATAGTTCCTTCCATAGCTAAGCACAATCTTATGATTATGACCAAGCAATCACACTCCTATATATCTATCCAAATGAGTTGAAAATTTAGGTCAACGCAGAAACCTTTACATAAATATTTATAGCAACTTTTCATAGTTGCCAACATTTAGAAGCAATCAAGTTATCCTTCAAGCTGGTGAATGGACAAACAAGATGTGGTAGAGCCATAGAATGGCACATTATTCTGTGATGAAATGAAATAAGCTGTACAAGCCAGCGTGAACCCAAATGTAAAGTGTGAACGTTAGTTAATAATACTGTATCAGTACTGGTTCATCAACTGTAACAAATGCACCAAACTCTCCCACCAGGCTTCACCTCCCAAATTACACTTAGGACTAATCCACTGATGAGCATGACATGCCCATGATTCGGCCACTTCCAAAAAGCCCCACCAATGAGCAGGTAAGGTTGGAGAACATCTAGATATAAACCATGCCACACACCATTCAGGGTGCCAATAACAAGGGAGATGAAGGGAAAAGAAGAAAACACATGGAAATTCTCTGTCCTCACAGTTCTGTAGACCTAAAGCTTTTCTAATAAATCCCATTCACTTAACAAAACGCTAAAACTTCACCAGAAAAGAAGAGTGTGAGTGAGAGCATCAGCACTGCTGTCTCTGACAGCTTTCAGTGCTGTTTACCTGGGGGGAGAAGGCTGTGAACTACTGTATCCAAACAGCACCCTTGATGCTGCAAAGTGTGAAAAAAATCCAACACCTAGGAGGGAGCGGAATTAAACAAAACAAAATAAACGTAGCATTCGGACTTTCAAAACATTGAAGAGTTGGTTTAATTATCTCAGACACTGCCCCATCTCTAGACTTTTTGTTGTAATAAAACATATCTTTTAATGTTTATTCCTTTTAATCTGTGTCATTTGGCCTGATGTTGAAAACATACTAATTGAGTACTATGAGTACAACTAGCCCATTTAATGCTTAGATAAACTGAAGTTAGGAGACATTCAGCTACTTGTCCCAAGAATGCATACAGAAAGTGATATAGCTGGAATTGAGACCTGGCTCCTGGTTATCCTGACTCTTAACACTCCGTAGTCTTTTAATCTAATGTGCACTTTCTTTGCATGTGGGCGGGATGCCTGTGGCTGCTTTTAATCAACAGGATATAACAAAGGTGTTAGAGAGACTGTCATCACTGGCTTGATGAAATTAGCAAAGGACTGCAGGAGGAGAAGCAGGGCCTGCAGGAGGAGGATTTCAGATCTGATGGTCTCCAGCAGATAGCAAGCAAAAACCTTGGGACTTCAAATACAAAATTCAAAGAAATAAATCCTGCCAACACTGTGAATGAATTTGGAAGTTCATTCAGTCAAGCCTCTACATAAGAACACAGTCTGGGTAACATTGATTGTAGCCTTGTGACACTGAGCAGAGCACCCTGCTAAGCTGCACCTAGACCCCTACCCTGCAGAAATCATGAAGTAATAAATTGTTTAGGTTACTTGTCTCTCATTGCTGGGACAAAATATTTGACACTCAAAATTAAGGAAGGAAAGGTTTAGTTAGCTCACACTTTGTGGAGGTTTCAGTCCATACTTAGCTGGCTCCAAGGTAGAGTGGAACACAGCAGGGTGCAACAGTACATGGCTGAAGAAAACAGCAAAAGCAGCAAGAGCAAAAAGGGCAGAAAGAGCAAGCCTCTTTCCTTCCCTTATATTGATGCAGGCTGCCTGCCCCAGGGCGAGTGTAGACTCACACCCATAATCCCAGCATTGGACCACAAACCAATCACAAACTCTAGAAACCCACCCCCATGATTGCATGAGGCTTTAGGGGGACATCTAGACACAATCCATAGCATTCTGCTCCTGTCCCCTCAAAGATTCATGTACATTCCTGTATGCGAAAGGCATTTAGTCCATTTCTAGGAGTCACTAAAGTCCTAACAGTTTCAGCATTGCTGAAAAGTCCAAGTCTCAAGTCTTCTCTGAGATGTAAGGCAAATTCTTAGCTGTGAGCACCTGTACAAATGAAAAGTTAAAAACTTCCAGCATTCAATAGCACAAGATAAATTTTACCATTCCAAGGTGTTTCAGTCAGGGTTTACTAGAGAAACAGATATAACACAAGATATACTAATATACAAGAAATTATAAGTTTGAATTTTTTTTTTGGCGGTATTGGGGATCGAACTCAGGACCCTGTGCTTGCTAGGTAGGCACTTATTCCACTGAGCTATATCCCCAGCCCCAAGAAATTATAAGTTTGGCTTACAATAGTCAGCCACAGAGCTGAATGAGAAAGTGTGCAGAGGGTGTCTGCACGCTAGAGTTGGAAGAGCCCAGTCCAAGACCTGAAGCTCACTGCAGTGTCCATGTAAGTCTGTATCAGGAGGCTGATGAATCTATGATGAAATGTTGAAGAATCTACGACAAAGGCCAAAGAATATACACCAGAAGGCTGAACAGTCCCAGGCGGAAGCCAAACAGTCTGCACCAGAAGCCAGGAGATGCCCAAGCTGAAGGTGGAGACTGGAGCTCCTCCGAAGAACCAGCAATCAGTCCTTCCTCGTTTTCCTTTTATTGCATGCAGCCTACCCGCCCTGGGGGGGGGTCCTCTACACCCACACCATCTCTATGCCTTCCCCTTGCACAGGCTCAGGATGAATACAAAGCAAGGACCGAGGCTCTCTGTTCTGCTCCATCCTTGCAGTTTTCCTCAGACAATTTCCCTAGTCAGGCTTCTGCAAACTTCTGCACCTTTGGCTTTACCTTCACAGTGTCACATATTACCCTCAGGGGCACACTGCCTGGTCTCCGGGGCCTTCTGAAATCTAGGTGGAAGCCTTCTTAACCTCAGAACTCTTGCGTTCTGCGTGTGCCTAAAACCAATGCCAGGTGGATGATGCCCAGGTCTGCTGCCAGCAGGGGCAGTAGCCAGGCTTTCCTTCTTCTTGGCTGTAGGAGGGTTCAAGTGCCTGGATCACTGAACACTCTAAATATAGTTCTGAGGAACAAATTTTCTATGCTGTTGCCATTTCAGAGCCTGATGTGGCCACCACCACCATTCTGGAACATAGAGTGTCTGCCATCATTCTGGAACACGGTGCTCTGTAGCTTTCTCCTCAAAGCAGTCTTTCACTTTTGCAATTTTGAGGTTGCAAAGGGTGGAGGCTTGCTGCTTCTTGTGATACTCTCAGGCCATCTTTTATATTCTTTTATTCCTTCTCAGCAATCAAGATCTCCTCAGCTCTATCTTTGAAGTCCACAGCTTTACTGGAGCTTTTTTTTTTTTTTCTGGCCAAACTTACAACGTTTTGAATCATCCTACTGGGCTCTTTGCTCTTGATTTGCAACATAAATCTGGCTAAAAGCTCCCAACAGTAGTCACGCCACTGCCCCAGTAATAGACTGTCTGGAAATTTCTTCTGCCAGATTGATTAGTTCTCCACCCATACTCTCAATCTCAGGCAAAATCTCTGGACACGAGCAAAATGCAGACAAACTTTTTGCCACGCCATAACACACATCATCTGGAGTCCAACAACCAGTGAAATCCTTCTGAAAGAAACCTGATTATGGTCTTTACTGGCAGGATTTCTACCAGCCTTCTGGTCGTCTGAGCTCTGACCAGAATCTCTCATACAGAACAGCGTAAGGCATTCCAGCTCTATTCTTTCAGGTAACATCTTTGAACCTTTCTGAATTCTTCCCACAAGCGATTGAACAAAGCCTTCCCAAAGGCTTTTGAACCACATAGTCAGGAGCAGTCACAGCAAAAACCCCACTTTTCTGGTACCAAATTCATAAATATTTGATGATATTTTAATCTGGTAAATTTGTGATAATTTGTTACATAGAAATTGACAATGAATACACTATCTCCTGCATGAACCATGTTTTCATTTCCACAATTATGTAAATTGTGTTTTATAAATCCTAACATTAATACAAATATTAGACCTTATATTTCAGATGGGTAAATAATGATTTTGGAATGAGATAATTTGTTAGCAAGAATTTTTAATGCTTTGATTTAAACTGCAGGAAAACACAAAGGAATGTGTTCTCCAGCAGAACATTATTAATTATCTTTCTTGAGACTTTATGTCAATCAGATTAGCAAGCAAATTGTTTTTTCACTTGTTTCCCTGGTTGTAAATATTCTCTGTCTTCTAATTCTATTTGTCAGAACCAACTTATGATTCTAAATAAGAAAATATTGTCAGGTCCAAATGATGGGTTTGGTAGTTTCTCTTTTCATGAAAAGCTTATTTCATTTTGAAGAAATCTATCCGTATGATTTTATATGTCCCTTTCTAAAATAGAGACCTATTACATCCTTTAACTATGCAGGTATAATATAAATAATTCCTGTTAATGAATTTATAGGACATCAGACAAAAGGTAAAGTCTCTTTTCTCATAGAGATGTAGCTGATATGCATCCTGGTGGAAAGAATTGCAGTTTTCTATCACCCCAGCTAACAAGTTTGACTAATCTAAAAATAGACGTTAAACAAAGGACCGGAGAAGATAGGACACCAAGGTCCAGGTAAACTGCTAAGAAATACATTTTCAGGCCTAGTGTTAGACCACAAAATAAAACTATCTAACAATTCTGGGTTTGAGTTATTAGCCCACGGAATTTACTAGGTGTAGACTTAAAGCCTGTGACATTTTAAGGACACTTTATTGCCAAAGAAGTCTTAGAATTGGCAGACAATTCTTAGGTCAATCTTTGAGTTGGACTATTAAACCTGTAGTACTGGGAGCAGGGAGTTAGGCTGGAAGGTGCCAACTCATATCTATGGCTACCTCACCATATTCTGGTGAGCCAGGGAAGGGGAGGCAGAATAAGAAGATCATGTGATTTTGATGTAGGAGAATTTATCTTGGTGAAATTAGGATGCTGGTTCCATTGCAGGTGTAAGTATGTAAAACAAAGAATTGCCAGAGAGGTAAAAGTAAGATTTTTGTATGAAATGATAAATTTTGACCTTGGAAGAAAAGGAACAGCAGTAACTGAGCACCTTGAGCATAGAAAACCAAAACAGAATCACTTTAAGTCAGTGTGAGCAACATTGGGATCAACCAGAGAACATTTTATACATGGAGAAAGACATTCCTTGTTTTCTTGTTTAATGGCTTACCTATTTAACAACTGTCAGACTTACTACTGAGGTGTGCTGTTTGAACCTATGACCTACCTTCCAAACTTATGACCTGTCGTTTTTGGGGTACATCTTGTACCAAAAATGTTCTGTACAAAGTTCTGCACATCTCATTTATAGGCCTCCATATCTTTTTTGTACAGTATACCTTTTTTATGCAGTATAGTAATTTCTGCTGATTGTACTGTACAGTACTACATTTTTATGTTCTGTTATACATTATAGTTAGTACTGCTTGTAAGGGTTATGCAATTAAAAGCCAGGTCATCAAGTCCCTTTGTTCTGAACATTTTAATGTACATGCTATATACAATTCCTCATTTAGTGACCAATTCAGCCAACAACTTGGTTGCAGGAACGTAACTCAGTCATTAAATGAGGAATGTCTGTAATAAGAAAGCTCTCAATCAAGTAAGTGAAGTATGTGTCTATCATTATAAAATAAAAAGTGAACCTGTAAGACTCACAGAAAGGCCATTCTTTCCAATGATCATCTTGAAAGTGGCCATGAAAGATAAGTTTGAAAGGAGAGCCCTTTAGAGAGCAGAACTAGGGGCAGCCAGGCTAGGCTGATATCGAGGAGAGGGAGTGGTCCTAGCCCTTTTGTGCTCTGAAATGCAGTACCTCACAGTGGGTAATTTATAAAGGTCCTGGAGGTGGGAAGTCCAAGTCAGTATGCTGGCATCTGCTTTCCCACCTGGGGCTTCTTTCTGTGTCCCACATGGCAGTGGGGAGAAGAGCATGAACTCATCATTCCAAGTACTTTTTTTTTTTATTCCAAGTACTTTTAATAGCAGCATTAATTCACTCATGAAAGCAGAGACCTCATGACCTAAATAACCCTTCAGAGATCCCACCTGCCAACACTGTTGCATTGGGAATTGTTCTTAGAACATTAATTTTGGGGGACCCATTCAGACTATGGCATGAACCTTTGCTATGTCCATCCAAGGGACCACCTTGTGTGATTTCCCTTTCTCCCTTTTTCAAATGAGAGTTTATTATTGCTATCCTGTTCCCCTCTACACTATATTGCACGTATACTGAGGCATATTACTTCAGCCTTTGATCAGTGACCTCCTCCACCAAAGCTCATCAAGGGTTTGTTCATTTGTCAGAGGTCTAATATAAGTAATTCCTGTTAATGAATTTATAGGACATCAGACAAAGGGAATCAACAAGCTGAACCTTTAGATGCTGTTTTAGGGTGTGACTGGACATGTAGAATATGGCCTGAGCTTTTTTGGAAGGTGTACCTATGAGAAGGACATATGTAGTGGCAGGTAGCCAAGGAGAGGCTATATATAAGACACTGCTTAGCTGTCACCCAAGCTTCCATTTCTCCTTTGACCACCTCTAACAATGCTAACTTCCACTGAGATCCATAGGATTTTGAATAAAGCTCTGAGTTTTTCTTCCCTTGGTCAAAAATGTTGGCTTGGAGTGGCAATGTAACCTATACAACTCACGACTTTTGTAAAGAATTGCAATGTGTCCAAGGTTGGGTCCCTAGCCTCTGGCACTATTGGAGGTAATAGATGCCATGGGAAGTGGGTCCTAGAGGAAGAAAGTTAAGTCACTGAGGGGCATATCCTGGAAATGGGCATTAAGATTCTGGACTTTTTCTGTCTGTCTGCTTCCTGGCCACTTTGAGGTGAGCAGCCTTTCTACACAACATGCTCCCTGCCATGATGTGCTGCCTTACCCCAGATGCAAAAGGAACAGGCCATCTGACCATGGACTGAAACCATTAGGCAAAGTAAAAATTTTTTTCTTTTTAAATTTATCATGTCATGTATTTGTCACAGCACTAGAAATCTGACTAACACAATGATCATGGACATGGATTAACTTTTTTTTTAACATGTGGTATACAGACATGAAGCCCAAACAGTGCTACCATTTTGTTTTCATGAAAGAAACCAGCCTCTGTGTGAAATGGACACATCAACTGTAACATGGCCATCACAGATAATTAGAGCCTAGTCCTACTCAAACCATGTCTGAAATCCTTCTGCCTTGATATTTTCTAGATAAATTAGTTTTTACATTCCCTTAGAGTTTAAGAGTTTGTATGGCATTTTATTTTTTATTTTGTTAAAGAAAATACTCTATTCTACTACAAGGGCTCTGATCAGTGCAACAAATGTGGAAGAAAGACTAGGTTTTTGAGGATCAGCTGGACTTGTCATTTTTATAGGTCAAAGGTCAAGTCTATGGGAGTCAGCTGAGTCAGGCAGGTCATTTAGGATATATGAGGCCAAGAAATTGGTCAGAACACCATTGGGAAGAATGTATTAAAGATGGGATTTGGTATTTACAGTGACATATCCAGGTTTGGACTTCAGGGGTAACAACCTGGTGAGGTTTGAGCAAAGTTGAGAGGTGGTACTTCCCACCTTGATTGCTAGAGGTAGGTGTACGATGTGTCATCTGTCTGTAAATGTCTCATCGCCTTACCTTCACAATGGTTCTTCTATATTCTTTATAACCTAATCTTTATAAAGGCCAAATCAAGGCACTATTTAATTTTTACTGCTCTTTTCTTTCCCTACTCTCTTCCTCTCTCTTGCTCTGAGGTTGTCCTTTTGGACTGTGAGGTAATTTAACACATGTCATAAGAAAATCTTTTGTACCAATTTTTGGAGGCTGTACATTTTGTTATGACTAGAACTAGAACTGGATTCTTCACGGTAAGAGATAACTCAGCATGGTTTTTCCGATGCTGGGACATATCACTGGATCTACCAGCACACTCAGTGTCCTTGGCCAATTGCCCTAGAGTTTTTTTTCTTGCTGTCCTCTCTGCCTGGAACACCCTTTCCTACCTACGCACTGGGCTCACTTCCTCTGTTCCTCCAGGTGACAGTTGTGCAGATGGCTGATCAGAAAGACCATTTTAAATAAAACAATATTTCTCTACCTCAAGGTGCCAGCACTGACGGCATCATTGCTTCCTTCAGCTTTCTCTGGTATTCTTCACCTCCTGCACATTGCAGTCTGTGCATTGTCTGTCTCCTCTCATTAGCATGAGTAGTTGAAATTTGCAGCTTTTTCCACTGTTGTGTTCTCAGTACCCAAAACCAGATTGGATGTTCAATAAATACTGGTATGATTTAATTTACAGTCAGGGACATTGAATTTTTCCAAGATAGGCAAGGAAAGAAAATGTGCATTTTAAAGACTGTGTGTTTTTGTTTTATTTCCCCTATCGTTTCTCTTTACAGTGACCACAGATTTTGGCCGAATGTGCATCTGAGTCCAATTTTCTTGAGTGTGGTCAGCTTGAAAGTCTGGGAAGTAAAATGGAGAAGATAAGCTGCAACGTCACCTTAACTGGGAAGAGCTGGGGGTGGGAGAGGTGGGTTGGGGTGTTTAATCTATATCCAGGCCCCAAGTCCTCAGAAATACCATGAATACCAAATACCATTCTCTGTACATCCTAGGGAATTGGGTCCTATTGTAGTCAGGGTTTACAAGGGAAACAGTTTAATACAGAAACATAATTTATAGGATTATTTGATAGTAGTCATCCAAAGAGTCAGGTACAAAAGAGTACAGGAAATCTTCCCACACACTAAAGACCCAAAGAATACAGCTGAGGGCCTGAATCCCACAGCAATGTCCTACGTGGGTCTGTCTGAAGACCTAGAGCACATAACAATATCCCCAAGTCCCACTGGAGGCCTAGAGCCCACAACAATTTCTCATGTAAGTCTGTTTCACAGATCTGCACTGGAAAGGTCCAAAGGTCAGCTGTGCAAGTTCAAAAGTCTGTGCCAGTGGGATGAAGAATCTATGCCAGTAGGTTAAGGAATCTGCATTGGAAGCAGGAAGCAATGCTTGAAGTAAAGACCAGAGTTCCCCCTAAAAGTACCGCAGCCATCCTTAGCAACAGTGAGGTTCCAAGTCCCTTCAACAATGAGAACAGCGGGATTAATATCAGGAAACCCAGGACAATAAGCTTCTCCAGGAGACTGAACAGTGCACCATCTTCTCCTCCAGAGCCAGGAAGCAATGCCTAAAGTAAGGACCAAAGCACCTCTAAAGTGAACCATAGCCATTCTCAGCAACAACAAAGTCCTGAGCTCCTCTGATGATGAGAACAGCTGAGTTCATATTAGGGAAACCAGCGTGACAAGCTCCTCCAGGAGAACCAACAGCACCAGGGAAGCCAGCAGCTCCCAAACTGCACCTCTTCTCCAGTTCTCTTTTTTAGTTTGTTGGCAACAATCCTCAAGTGTGTCTCCCACATCCAGCACTACACTGATTCAATTCAGCTGAGTGTTACAAGTTGAGCACCAGTTGTCAGTCCACCACAGTTCCCCAGAATTCAGTTCACAGTCTTCAGACATCTGAGCCCTCACACACCTCTGTAGCCATGGGCCATGGGGGTCTGCCTATGCTTCAGATTGGTAGCATCCATGTGGCACTAGTTTTATGGGCATGCAAGATGTAATAGTTATGGTGTTAGGAAGGTTTCCCCCCAGATTTCACAAGAAGATCTGGGAGGCCAGGCAGTGTCCCTTTGAGAGGGCAGTACTTCACTGTGAGAGTGAAGCCTTACAGTACAGTAGAACTGCAAGAAGTTGATGCGAAACTTCTGCTAAAGAAGCCCCAGGCAATGAGCAGATTTATCCCAAAAGAGAGACCATGATGACTGCAATTGGGAACACCAAATGAGTGGGGCTACCCAGACTGTTTGGAGTTCATATCTTGCTGGGTGCTGGATGTGGAGCTACAGAATTTAATGCTTTCCCTGCTGCATTTCAGTCTTGTTTTAGTCTGATTTTCTGTTTTCTTCTTTTTCCCACTTTGGAATGGGAATGTTTATACAGTGCCTTTTGTATGTTGGCAGTGGTTGACTTCCTTTTTGATTTTTATAGGAGATCACAGCTAAGAGTTTCCCCTGAGTCTCAGAAGAGACTTTGGACTTGGACCTTTCAGCAATGCCTAAACTATTAAAAGTTTGGTGATTCTTAGGAATGGACTAAATGCATTTTTGCATGAAGATATGGACATGTGTCTTTCAGGGACCAGGAATAGAATGTTGTAGTTACATCTAGATGTTCTCTAAGAGCCTCATATTTTCAGAGGTGGGACTTTTGGAAGGTAATTCGATTATGGGGCATGACAGAAAGGGTGTATCTCCTTCCCTGCCTACTCTATTCTCTTTCTGCTTCCTGATCACCATGATGTCGATAGATTTCCTCTGCCAGACCCTTGCCCCATGCCATGTCTGCCTTGGGGTCAGGCAACCATGAAAATGTGAGTCAAACTGTTCCTCTTTAAATTTATGGGAGTCAGATATTGTGGCTCAGCAACAAGAAATCAACTAAGATAGTGAGGTTCCTGAATGAGGAGAGACGAGTGAAGGAAAAGTAAACATACAGAACATATGGAAAACAATATGACAGGATAAATTACTTAAGAAGAGTTTTTGGAAATAAAAATAAAACTATGTAAGTATGTAAGATGATGGATGATAAAATGGAAAAATGTCTTAGAAAAATATACCAAAAAGAATAATGGGAAGGTGGATACAAGATAAAGGACTATTCTAGGAGGCTGCCATCTAATAGCCACACCAGAAAGAGAGAACAAACAGTGTGTGGGGTTTTATCAAATGGTATAAGAATATTGACCAGCAAGAGAGTAAATCAACATCAGATTAAAAGCTCCCAGAGCAATAAACAGGAAAAATCTGTATCAAAGCTTATCATGGTAAAATATAACAGTGGGGATAAAAAGGTAATCCTAAGAGCTGCCAGGAAGAGAAAGAGAAAAATACAGCAACAATACTAGGGGAAGGAGTCAGGTATGAACACTAAGAAGTAACCTGGCATGAGGTGTCTCAGCAGCAACAATAGAAGCTAAAGGACACAGGAGACTTCTGCTCAGAATCCTGGGAGAAAAAGGTTTCTTAAATTCTATTCTGAGATTTATTGAGTGGGGGATATGACAAAGACATTCGGGCCTTTCAAATGATGTAAATGTTATCTTCTTGCATTAGTGCTACTCAGTGTTTCCAGTCTCTCAGGAATTCTCTTTCCCCTCTGAGCTGGTGTGGCTGTCCACATCAAATGTCACATGGAAAGGACATACATCTCAATGAGGAAGCTTTGCTATACATTTTCCTTCTGTTGGTCTCCACAACCTATAGGACTCTTGGTGATGCTTCTGTTAGTACTTGGATTCTGCACTGAGGAGATGCAGAACAGTCATGTCATGGAGCAAGGAATAAAACTTTAGTGCTGAAGTCACTAAGATTTTGAGGTTGTGTGTTACTGTGGCAACATCCATCCCATCCCGATTGACAGGCCTCCTCATAGTCTTTATCAGGAAGACATTGGTGGGTATATTCAAAGTTAGTAAGTTAAACAAAGCTATGTGATCTGGTAACACTGGGCTCCAGCTCCAGAAGTGTGAGGTGAGGGAGTCAGCTGTGCACTTCGGAATCAGTCCAAAGTGTCAGGAGCATTGGCTCAGAATGGAGCCAGAGAATGGGGTGGCCCTGCTTAGGACTCTCAAGGGAAAAAGGGACCACAGATTGTCTGATATATATATATATATATATATATATATATATATATATATGTGTGTGTGTGTGTGTGTGTGTGTGTGTGTGTGTGTGTGTATATATTCCAGAACTTTTGCATTGAGCTATTTCCCCAGCCATTTTTTCTTTTGAGACAGGATCTTGATAAGTCACTAAACTGCCCAGGCTGGACTCAAACTTTTGATCCTCTAGCCTAAGCCTCCCAGGGTGCTGGGATTACAAGTTTGCACCACCAAGCCTGGATAATAGTACACAATTTCTGATTAGGAGGTGTTTTACAGAACTACTAGAGATTACGGGAAAAAGCCACAAGTTTAAGACAATGATTGAATTAAAACAGAAGCAATGCTTATCCCCAGGAAAAACAAAGTATAAGAAAGAAAACATCACAAAATGTTACCTAGCTCAGAAATAAACAGAGAATGATAAATTCTGAATATCAACTTAATTCAAAATTATAACTTGTGAGAGAAGCAGAAGAAAGGGATGAGGTGGAAGACCTCAAATTTTTATATAGTGTAATAGGAATTTAATAGATGATGTTTAAACCTGTTAACTCAAGAGAAAAGCCTGGAACTGCATTGGACACAATAGGCAATAAATGTTGATTGCAATTATTATTGCTTGTGACTTCATGAGTTTATGAAAGAATGCTGTGAATGTGCTAATAAAAAGGCTTATCTTGTTATTATTGCCACTTGGGCTCCGCATGCTCATCTGCCCCTCATGGTCATCCTAGTGGTTGACTAGTGGTTATTGGTGTGCAGCGGTTATGATTACTTCTCATTCACTAAGTCTGGGTCACATTCCAGAATGTCAGGAAAAGGTGGCACAAGTGTTCCTCTACATTTTGACCAGGGATTAGTGTGATTACAATTTTTGTGATACTTCTCAAGATAAAGGAGAAGAATAATCTATTCTACTATTTCAAACACTCAAGCTATCCTTTGAGGAGAATAAGACTCCTGGGGATCTCATTTATTGGGCAGAGTTAAAACTGAGGAGTGAAGTGAATGTCACCTTAGAGTGCGCCATTCTGACATTTGGGAGCCACAGGAATGTGCATGAGTTAACTTAGACACCGGGTCAGTGGCCTCAGCAGTGAAATGCCTATAAAGAATTCATGACAGCCTGTAACTCCCATAGTACCTGGCATGTGCTTGAATGAGCTCTGGAAGTGGATAACACCTTTGGTTCAGTCCACTTAGGACGCTATAATAAAATATCTGAAATGGGATCATTTATAACCAGAAATTTATTGCTCACTGTTCTGGAAGCTGGGAAGTCTAAGCTCAAGGTGCAGGCAGGATATGCTGGAAAAGGTGAAAAATCTCCCTGAGACTGCTTTTATAAAGACTCTAACCCCACTCATGACCTAATGACTTCCCCAAGACTCTATTTATTAATACATGGCTTTGGGGGCAGGTTTCAACATGTGCTATTGGGGCAGAGAGCCCATTCAGACTATAGCAGTCTTGATCCAATGTCCAGCTTTCAGCTGCAATAGATTCTAGAGAGAAGGAGATAGGTGTATTTCTGTTGGGTCCATAATTACCACCAGAAGCTGGAGCACTGGGAGTAGGTGGGTGACGAATGAGCTCTGCGCCCATACTAGGAGGTAAATTGAGAGCTATCTGACTGGAAAGTCCTGGGTGGCCTCTGGTTGGTTTGAAAGGTGAAGCCCATGTGCTCTCAGGTTTGTTTGGAAGCATCCAGAGCCAACTAAATTGTAGGCACTCTGTGCTGAATTCCAGGATCTGGTTCCCACTCCCAAGCCTGGAGCCACAGGGTTCTTCCCTTCACGACTCTTTGCCTTAAGAAAGCCCTTTCATGGAGAAGCTGTGTGCTCTGTGTACTGGCAAGACAGAATGGAAAAAGATGAAGCAAACAGTGAATGAGGCGAACAAAACCCCTTTATCTCCATGCACTTTCATTAATGTTTGTTTGTTCATTTAGAAGTCGAGGTGAATTATTCATCTTTATTGACTATGGGTTTATTACTCAGTTTCTGCCCTCCTCCATCTGGCTGCAGGATCTCTCTGTGGTTTATCTGTGTCCTGGAAGTGCCCATTTCTTTTCCTCATGGAGTTTTTAGTCAGTTTAGATTCATGTTAGAAACTAAGAGATATTTTGTTATTTAAAAAATAGAGGCTTGGGCCTTTGGTGAGCAGCTTAGATATTTCACACTGACTGAGTCACTCCTGTATTAGCCAGCCAGATTCTTAATGTGCAGCGTTTCTTCTCCATTAGTTCCCAAAGATCAGAGACAGGAGGTGTTGGTGCAAAGTAGCCTAGAAGCATGAAATGTTATTTTGCAATAGTTTGTTTTAAATGTAAGGAAATCTGGAATGTATCATGTTTTCCAAAGATCATCTGATTTTCTTTAAAGGGTTTTAATGAATTCATTTTGAAAATTAGCGTTCTTGGTTCATTACTTCTCAGTGGAAAGTTTCTTATGTCAGCAGTGAAAGTTGGTCTCCATCAGATACTTCCTTGTGCAGTTGTCCTCCTTCTTGTCGTTCATGTGACCTTGGAGGCTATGAGAATTACGCCAGACAATGTTAGGGATATCCTGACTGTGGGCTATGAATCAATCAAATGTTGTTTGGCTGGAGTCAAAATGATTCATAGATTATAGAGAAATATGAAAAGAATTTATAGTAGCATTAAGTAAATAGTAAAATCCCATTAAGTGGTTGCTACCCTTGTTTTGAGTTATGTATGTGATCATTAGACTTAAGAATGAGCTAATATATAACTTGAATTCACGCAACTTAGCCTGTAAGATCACCCTGTCAAATTGTGCTTAAGGTTAATCAGAAACACTTTACTACTCAATGCATATTGGAAGGAGAACGATTCCATTTATCTATATTCCTAACATTAATAAAGGGTTTAGGTAATTTGAGCCAGACAAATGATCTCTGAGTGAGTTAATTAGTCACTAAGACAATTGGGAACAATCAGCTTCCTAGGACAAATGTTGCTTCGAATTTCAGGTGAACAAACATTATTTTCTTTTCTTGCTAATTTTCTCAGATTTTCTTTTTGTATTGAAAAATTTAACCTTATTTCATCTTACAGAAGAATGCTCTGTGGTGACATTTTCACACATGCACACACATACACTGATTGCTCTCCCCAACCTTATTCCCTTCCTCTCCCCTCTCCAATTCCCTGCTTCTTCTCTAAAAGTCTCCCTTCTACTTTTATGTCGCCTCTCTTTCTTTTCCACCCTGGATTCCATATATGAGATAAAACATGTGATACTTATTTTTCTGATTCTGGCTTATTTTGTTTAACGTGATGATCTCCATTCTATCAATTTGCCTGTGAATGACATGACTTCATTTTCTGTATTCCCGAGTAATACTTCATTGTGTGTATATATCACATTTTATTTATTCATTCATCTGTTGATGGGTACCTAGGCTGATTCTATAACTTGGCTATAGTGAATAATGTCACAGTAAAAAATGAGTATGTAGGTATCTTTATAATATGCTGATTTTGATTCCTTTAGGTAAGTACAGAGGAGTAGTACTATAGCTGAATTCTAGATCTAATTTTACTTTTTCAAAGAACCTTTGTGCTGATTTCCATATTGGCTATCCCAATTTATATCCCCACCAAATACACATAAGAATTCTTTTGTTATGGTTCATAACTAAAATATCTTCCCCAAATCTCACATATTCAAAGGTGGAACTTACAGGAAGTGAAAGTTTGGCTCATGGGGACACTGTGTTTATCAGTAGACCAATCCACTCATGACTTCACGCCTGGTGTGCTGTTAGGAGGTGGGGCCTGATTGGAGGTGAGTTAACGAGGAAAGGTTAACTCACCTCCAATGGAAAGATGTATTCTCATCTATGGCTCCTTCCTTCGCTCTCTGCCTCCTGGTTGCCAAGGGTTGAATAATTTACTTCTGCTATGCTGTTTCTGCCTTACCGCTAACCAACCATGAACTGAACCCTCTGGAATGCAAGCCAAAATAAACTTCTCTTCCTTTAAGTTTTGGGAGCCAATATTTTGACCTAAGCAACAAGAAAGTGACTATTATACCCCAAATTCTCACTAGCCTTTAGTATGGTTTATATTCATCATTATAGGCATTCTGACCAGGGTGAGATACACTCTCAGATGAATTTCATTTCCCTGATCACTAAAGACGTTGACCCTTTTTTTCTCATTTAATTATTGGCCATTTGTGTTCTTCTTTTGAGAAGGTTCTGTTAATTTCATGTCCTCTTTATTGATTGGATTGTTCTTTTGGTACTAAATTTTCTTTTTAGTTTTTTCTATATTCTGGATACTAATCCTCTGCCTGAAGAATAGCTGGCAAAGATTTTCTCTCATTCTGTGGTCTGTCTTTTCTTTTTTCTTTTTTTTAACTTTATTTCAAAGACAAAAGAATGGAGACATATGAACCAGAAAAGCCATAAACAATACAGAAAATACAAAGTTATACAGAATATAGTAGGGAATTAGAACTGGATGTTGTATTACATAGTTATCTTCACATTAGTTAACACAAAAACATTAAAGGAAATACCAAATTATAGATAAGATAGTAGGGAATTTGCACTGGATGCTGTGTAA
>PVLD010029858.1:0-17524 GCA_004027595.1 Dinomys branickii
TGGATGTATTTTTCTGTGCCAGCCACCAAGTTCTTTTTATGATCTCCAAAAATATTTGCATTAGAAGATGAAACTAGAATCCTCCATGATTTTTCTACGACATAACTGAATCACGTCGGACGTTAGAGGGCGCTAAAGCCCAGGTAATCCAATCTCCCACTGCTGTGGAAGAAAAGAAACTAGGTCAGGGCGACAGGTTTTCGCTTCTGTTTGTATATTCCTACTCCGATGTTGGATTTGGCCCCGGTCGCCAAACTGACAGTAAAAGAGGTCGGCCCAGCCTGCCAGGGTATTAAATAAGAGTGACTAGCAGAGTGTTTCTACCGTCCAGTCTATATAAGTCTCTCCAATGGAGAAGACGAAAGGTTAAAAGGAGAAAACAACTGCTTTTTAAACACTCCTGTCAAGGCACCAAGGTTTTCAGAGATAGTAACTACCTGCTTCTGGCTGTCATAAAAATGCAGTTCGACTGTTTGAATTATGGCAAGCACTGTTTGCCTTTTTATTTGAGAATAATATAACTTTATGTATGGCTTGTGCTTTACCTTGAACACATGTCAGTTACACCTCCCACTTTGAGGACACAGGCCAAGAGAGAGTTTTGGTTTTTACCCAAAGCCTCCCAGCCAGGAAGCGGCCGTGCTTGGCCATGGAGTGCTGGAACCCTCCAGGAGAGGCAGGAAAGCTTTGTTCTAATCTAAACTCGGCCACCCACGCAGATTAGTCTTCAAGGGGAAAAATTACCCTGCAGGAATTGAGGTTTTTTGTTTTTCCACTTGAGAGGTGATTAGAAGGTCCTTGCGGAAGCTTGCTTCAAACGTTTTTGTAGGGCGACGTGGTGCGACAGGGTTGTACTGTGTAGCTTAAACTGACCTCAAAATCCCTCTGTAGTCTAGGCTGGCCTCCAACTCGAGATCTTTCAGCCTCAGCCCCCTCAAGAGTTTAGATCACAGGCATGTGCAACTACAGTTGGCAGTATGCTTTCAACTTAAACACACAAAATCTTGTTAAAATCGTGACTGATTTAGGAGGTTTGAGGTGGACCCGAAGTTCTGCACTTTTAGCAGGCTCTGAAATAGTGCCAGTGCTGCTGCTTTGAAAAACCACACTTTCTGTTGTGGGAGGTTAATATCTAACACCTGCAAAGGAGAACTTTTCTAAAACTACGAAATGGACAAACTGTGTATCTGCACTGATACTTGCAACTTGAGCTGTTCACCAGTAACTATCCAGAAACAGAACATAGTTACTTGGCACTGATCTCTATCTGACATCTTTTTCTCCCAGAACTGGGGATTGGCCCCAGGGTCTTCAGACCGACCCACATCCACACCCTTGAGACAGGGTCTCCCAAAGACACTAAGTTGCCCAGGTTGGGCTCCAAATTGTGATCTTGCTTTAGGCTCCCACGGTGCTGGAATTACAGGCCTGTGCCACCAAACCAGGTGGTATTTGACATCATGTTATGCTTCTAGATTCATTGGAACCTATCAAATCCTATTGGGGAATGGAACTTTGTATTGCAGTTATGAGCCACTGATATGTTCTTATCATTTGCTTCTTAGATAAATATGTTTTAAATACTAATTTGAGATTTATTGTGGCCAGATGCTAGTTTTTGTTTTGTTTTGTAATTTCCTGAAATTTCTGGTGGATAACACACTCGGCATTTCAGATGACCCCCCCCAGATTTCATATGTACATCTTATATGAAACTGATGCTTATGTCTTTAAACACAAAACTGTCATGTTTAACCAATTACATGCTTAAGCGAGCCTTCTAATCCAGGCGTGGTGGTACCACACCTGTGGTTCCAGCACTGCTGGAGGCTGAAACAGGAAGATGCCATGTTTGAGCCTAACCTGGGCATTTTAGCAACTTAGTAAGAACCTGTCTCAAAATTAAAACTACAGAAGGCTGAAGATCACCCATAAAAGGGCTCCATAGTGGATCGCTTTTTTATCTCCTGGCATATTCCATTCTCTTCCTAGGGCATTTTAAATGATAATGTATTTAAGATCAATTTCCCTAAAATTTTTGCTTTTACTCTCTGTAGTACTTACAATTTCAAAAAGCATTTTGATTCTGCAGAATCACTGCCTCAACGGTCACTGACTCACTTCTGGAAGAGTTATCTTGCCTTAGGCTCTTCCTGGAGTACTAAATGAGTTGCTGTGTGTAACAAAACATTCTGTAGGCTCTGGCTTTCATAGCCTATCTGCCTCTACTAGATAGCGAAGCCACTTGTCTTGTTTTCTTCCCAGCTGCCTCTCTGGTCTTTACACACGTCAGCCGCAAGGTGCCCTTTCCACAAATGTTTGTTATTTTTTAAAATGAGGTCATTAGGTAACATGAATGTCCAGCATATATGTGTGAATGCACTCAAACATAGTCATCGCTCTGGGCGTGGGGGTGCACACTAGTAATCCCAGCCATAGAAGGCTGAGGTGGCAGCCTGGGCAGCATAGGGAAATCCTGTCTCAACCCATTCCCCAGAAAACTACGCAAATGTAAAAATAATTGAATATTACAATTCCAGGGTTTCAGCGCTTCCCCTTTCTCAGTTTTAATTATTATTACACCATTTTTATCCCATGTTCTCCCTTCTACCATTAAAGTAAGAGCAGCTTCACGTACTCTTGATAAGGGAAAGAAAATTGAAAATAGCATGGCAGTTGAACCACATTGAATAGTTAAGACTGCTCTTTTGATGTTTGTTGGATTGATTGGTTGATTGATTCTTTTTTTGAGGCAGGGCCTCAATACATTTGCCAAGCTGGCTTTGAACTTGCTATATAGCCCGGGCTGGCCTTGAATTTACAGTCCTCCTGCTTTAACTTCCCGGATGCTGGGATTATACACAAGTGCCACCACGCCTGGCTTAAAGCTGCTCTTTTAAGAGCAATGGATTTTTCATGGAATAGCTCCAGCCACTCCTTGACTTGTGCGAAAATCATTTAAGAAGCTCCTGCCTTATAAGTAATTCATAACCCTTAGGAAAGATGGATCAAATAAATGAACAATGAGTCATCCTTAAAATACTGGTACTTTCTTCAGTAAGCTTCTGTAATGGAGAAAAATTTTAATTCCACACAGGCTTTGGAGACCTGTTATCACTTTGTAGACTGAGTAACCTGGGAGACAAGGCAATCTACTGGCTCGACAGCCTGGAAACAGTAACTGGACCAATCAACTGCCTGGAAACAGTTTTTGGACCAATCATGCCCCTAGAAACAGTACCCAGACCAATCAGCTGTTTTCTACCAACTATTTCCCCTAAAATCTGCCACTGCTGCCTTACAAACCCAAATCAGAGAAATAAAATGTACCTGAATTATATGTACACTGACTTCCTCTGTCCTAGACCATCTTTGGCTTGTTTGACAAGTACCAAGAATTCTGTGCCCCTCAATGGAATTTATTCTGTACCGAGTAATTTTTTAGCTACGTCATACTCTTTGTGGAAAGAGGTAAGAAATAAAAAAATCTATTTCAAAATATATCATGTTGTACATTGTAGTTGTTCTGATGTTTTATAGGAGGCTTTTTTTTTTTCTTTTTGCCTATTTGGTTCTCAAGTTTGGCTGCACATTAGAAATACCTGGAGTGTGTTTTAAAATCCCAAAGCTCAGTAATCACCCCAGGCCAATGAAATCAGAATTTCTGTTATCAGTATTTGTTAAAGTTGCACAGATGATTTGACAGTACTGTAAGTTGAAAACCTCTAAATCTTAGCAAGATCAAAAGCTCCACAAAAACAAAGCAGTTTCTTGTTATTTTGCTTTATCTATCCTGTGCTGCATAGTACAGCTTTTCTGCCGAGATGAAGCAACTAACTGATAGTACTGTGTGACTACAAAGAAAGCTAGAGAAAGATACCTAGGACTTCGGGGGAGGCCAGGATCATGTCATCTCAGTCATTCAGACCAGGCTCCTAGGGACCCAGATCTGCATTTTGAAGTTCAATTCACCATCACCTTTCTCCCCTAACATAAGATAATTGTAAAACAGGGAAGTAAAAGTATCCATTTGAGGGGATATCCTAAAGATTGCATTAAAAAGCCCAAAGCACTTAGCTAGGCCCTTGATACATGTCCACAAATAGCAAAGTCAAAATCAACACAAAATGAATGAGAGATTGGAAGTTGGAGGCTTAGACTGTAATATGCAGTTGCAGTGTTCGAAGTGTGTCCTCAGGCCTGTCATTTAATGAAAGAGAAGGCAGTACAATCGCCTCTCCTGTAATTTGAACATTTCAAATAATGTTGTAATATGAAAGTGTCATTGGTTACAGACCAGGGTGGGGGACACGGTGTACAGATAGGGAGGCAAAAAGACAGCATTCGTGGTACAGCTCTAGCACTGTATGGAAGACACAGCACAGCTTTCTTGTCCCAGCATTGGGAGACTTCCTGCATTGTTAGAATCATAGGAAAGAAACTGCTACTGTTGTAGCTTGACCCTCTGATGTCAACAGGCCCTTTTGTAGACAAGTTTTCCCGGCACCATCAAGCCTGATCCACTGACAAAGTCCCCTGAATCTGGGCATCAGAATCATGGAGCAGCCTGATCTTTTGTTCTTAAGAGACCTCTCTCAAAACACAATGTGTGGAAGGAATAAGTTTTTAAAAGTTAATTACATTTATGTTTTTGTTTGTTAGGGCAAAGACTTCTTTTCTTTTAATTAACCTCCATTAGTCCTAATAATACTCAGTCCCGTACAATGAAGGACACAGTGAGTGAACTTCATTCCTCTAGTAGCTAAAAGATGTCTTGGAAATAAATTATTCTAGATGTATTAACTCTTTAAAGCTCTTCAGTTACTTGCTTGTGAGGTTTAAGTTTGTGCAAGGAGATAGCTCCTGCTCTTCGGCCCCAGCTAGCAACTCACACGTGTATAACATTGATCATAAAAAGGATTAGAGATTTCTCATATGTTGGATGTAGGGGGAAGGACTGAAAACAGAAAGCCATCTTTATTACATCATCCACAATATAAAATGTTACATAATCTAGTTAAACAGTTCTCTAAAGGACACCCCAGAGCTCTCAATATTAACACAACTGCTTAACAAATTTTACTTAATAATATTACTGTGGCTTGAGAAACTAGTATAGCAGTAAAAGATGCACAGTTTATTTTCCAGATGATGGATAATGTAGGCTTAAAACTGTAATTTGTCAAAAATATATACTGCAAATGTGATACACAAGAGAATTCCTACATGTAGATATCTAATTGTTTTCAGTCACAGGGGTCAACCTGTTGTCTCCACTGTTGATTTTCCCTCACACATTTCTTGAAGACCAATTAACTGCATATATGTGGCTGTTTCTGGATTCTATTTTCTTTCTTTAAATATATTTTTATTCTGAAATGACTTGGAATAATTGCATGTGTTTATAGAATACAGCATGTCATTTCAATATATGTATTCAATGTATAAAGATCAGATCAAAGAATCGATTTATCTATCACCTTCGACATTATTTCTTTTGTTGGGAACATTAAGAATACTCTGTTCTATCCGTTTTGAAATAGCTGATTAATTGTTGTCGACCATAGTTATTCTGCTGTGCTGGATTTTGTTTCATTGATCTACCTGCACCAATAACACACTGTCTGGATGACTGTAGCGTGCTAGTCATCAGAGAGTGCAGTCCTCCAACTTTGTCTTTTTTAAAGATTATGTCAATATTGTAGATCGTTTGCAATTTATGAGCAGCTTGTCATTTCAACTTAAACAGTCTTGCTAGGATTTCGATTGGGGTGAATTTCTTTCTGTAATGTGTTATATTCTTCAGTGTAGAGGTTTTGAACATTTTTTTTAAAATGCATGTATTCCTAGATATTTTATGTTTTGGTATTTTTGTAAATGGAACATTTTAAAATTTTATATATGCCCTGCAACATAAAATGTATCTTGGTGAATATAAAGAACTTGTAAAGAATGTGTGCTCTGAAATGGTTGGATTATCCAAATATATCAATTAGGTCAAGTTAATGAGAATATTTTTCAAATCTTTTATATCCTTATTGATATTTTGTTTAATTATTCTATCACATACTGAAAGAATGTTAAAGTCTTCAAGTATTATTGTAGATCTATTACTCTCTCATCAATTTTTTTCATTCATATATTTTGAAGCTCTGTTATGAGATGCATATGGACTTAGGATTTTTATATCTTCTTGATCAACTAACCTATTTATTGTTATTAATTCGTCCTTATCTTTGGAAATATGCCTTGTCTTTGAAGAAATTTACTTTGTCTGACATATAAAAACCCTAGCTTTCTTATGCCTAATGTTTCAAGGGACAGAATTTTACAGCCTCTAACTTCCAAACTGTGCTTTTAGATTTAAAGTTTATGTCTTATAAGCAGTGTAGATTTGGGTCTTGTTTTCTCTCCAGGATGACACGCTGACAGCTAATTTGAGTCTTCAGTATATTAGTATTTAGTGTGGTCACGTTATGGGCAGATTTAAGCCTACTGTCTTGCTGTTTTTCCTTTGTCTCATCTGTTCTTTTTTCTCCCTTTGGTCTTCTTTTGGGTTGAGTATTTTTGCATGTCAGTCTGTCTCTCTCTCTTTTTCTTTTTTTTGGTATGAGGGATGGAGCCCAAGTGCTCTACCACTGAGCCACACCTCTTTCTCCTTCCTTCCTTCCTTTCTTTTTTCTTTTCGATAGGATCTTGCTTTTAGTTCAGGCTGGCCTTGAACTCGCTATGTAGCCCAAGCTGGCCTCAGAGTTGTGGCAACCCTCCTACCCTAACCTCCCGCATGCCGGGACTGTAAGGTCTGTGCTCCCACGCCCAGCTGTGATGCCCCCAGACCCTCAGCATACACTTGCCTTGCTTTGTTCCTCTCTTTCTCTGGATAAATCATACTCATTACTTAGGTTTCAATTAAAATACCATTACTCTAGAGAAACAATGCCCGCCTCTCAAACTAGGTCAGCTTCCTATCTTGGAGCAACCACAGACAGGCTCTGAAATTCCCCAAAGCCAAACAGAACCATGGAATTTCCTTTTCAAAGAAAGGAAATGTCATTAATGGGCTGTTCATAAGCAAGACATGCTCCTCCCCAGGGACAAGTAGGAGTATGTGTAATATCTGAAAAATCCTCTGTTAAAACCAGGGCGTGAGAAGGGCCAGGGATATAGTTCTTCGGCACAAGTGCCTGCTTGGCAAGCACAAGGTCATGAGTTTGATTCCTGGTACCAAAAAAAAGAAAGAAAAGAATCATCAAATTTAGCCGAGTGTGGTAGCGCATGCCTGTAATCCCAGCACTTGGGAGGCTGAGGCAGGAGGATCATTTCAAGTTTGAGACCAGCCTTGGCTACAAGGTGAGTGAGTTCAAGGCCGGTCTGAATTGCATAGTGAGACCCTGTCTCAAAAAGACCAAACAAACAAACCAGGGCATGAGGAAGGGACTGGGATGTAGCTCAGCAGCACAAGTGCCTGCCTGGTAAGCACAAGGTCCTGAGTTTGATTCCAGTACCAAAATGTTAAAAAAATTACATAAAAACAGGGCCTGATGCCATGTACCTGTAGTGCCAACTATTTAGGAGGTGACGCAGGAAAATTGAAAGTTTGAGGCTAAGCTGGGCAACTTAGCAAGACCTCATCTCAAAAAGAGAGATGGATACTAGGGGTATAGTTCAGTAGTAGAGTGACTGCCTAGCATGCATTCAATCCCCAGTACCAAAAAAGAGAAATCTGTTTTGATTTAGAAATAATATTTGCTCACTTCTCATATTAATTATGCCTCCTTAGTATCCTAAACAAGGTGAAAGAGTTGTGATTGGACATTACCATGGTTCCACAGTAAGAGGAATCAGAGCACCAACACACACACACACACGCAGCACTTGCACACACTCAAAACAGAATCACAGGTCGTTTGTGCAGCTCACCAGCAGGCTGCAGGCAAAAGACCCCTGCCACTTGGCCCCAGTGGCACAATCAGGCCACAGTAGGTGGTTCTCTATGTACACAGCCATGTAGCCAGCTGCAGAGCTCCACGTGCAATGCAACTAAATATTATAATTATAGCTAGTCCAGCTCGGTGATAGAGTGCTTGTCTAACAAAACCGAGGGACTACGATTGACCCCCACCACTGCAAAAAGAAGATCCAGAGTAAGGTCTGATTCTGAGCCGGGTGTGGTGGCGCACACCTGTAATCCCAGCACTCGGGAGGTTGAGGCAGGAGGATCTTTGCGAGTTCAAGACCAGCCTGGGCTACAAAGTGAGCTGAAGACCAGCCTGAACTCCACAGGGAGACCCTGTCTCAAAAAGACAAAAAGAAAAGGTCTGATTCTGACTAGGAAAATGGAATTGGGCTCAAGATAAAGCCTAGAACAACCTTCAACTACAACTGCCCATAACTCCTGCACTTCTCCATGTCGTGCCAAGGTAACAGTCGTGTTAAGTGTTCTACGCTTACGCTCCCTGTCGGTGTACAACCCCACGAAGGTGAGACCGTGTCTGTCTTCTTCCCTGTGGTATTCTCAGTAGGTGACACCCATTTATCTCTTCTTCATAGTAATGCCAGTTATATATTCCATGAGGATTATTCTAAATGCCTTCTTACTGTGTTTTCAATATATGCATTCATTTAATCACTGATATAAATACATTTATATGTCTACTAAAAGTGAAAAAGCAAGATTAGTATGGAAAATTACCTACTGTGAAGAAGCTCATAATCAGAAGAGGCCCACAAATTAGCAAATAAATAACCACCATATGATACACAATATGCCACCATAGAGTAAAAAAGGGTACTATACACAGATTAGCTAAAGCAGCAACAAGGAATTTTGTCCTCTCAAATGACTAGAAAATATAAAATAAGATAGTTGAAGGCTGAGGAAGGAGGACTGCCAACCTAGGTAACTTACTGAGGCTCTCTCTCAAAATAAAGTGAAAAGGGCTGAGGAAGTAGTTCAGTAATAGAAACCTTCCTTAGCATGTGCGAGACCTTGGGTTCAAATCCCAGTACCAGTTGAAAAAATTTCAATGTCTCTTCATGTATACGTGCTTTGTGCACGCAGTCATGTGACTCAGGAAAGGACAACTTCATTGGCAACCCCAAAAGCTGATTCTAAACAAACCAAAAATTATAATCCTATCTGATTCATTTGAGAACCCAAGCTTAAACCAAAGGTTAAGTTTAGAGTGGATTAGATTGCCCCGGGGATGATTGCGTCTGGTAAGAAGTGCATGTCCTAAAGCGGCCCAACCAGACTGTAAAGTGGAACTTCGTTCCATCATCTGGATAACATTTCTGCCCCTCTTGTGCTGAACCTGAGCAAGAAAGCAAGCTTCTCAGGCTCAGGCTCTAAAGGATCTCAGAGGACAATATCAGCCCATCAAGGTGAAGTGCGAGGGGCAGAAAAATAAGGCTGGAACCCAAATTATCACACACCTGGAGTCTGCTCCCCTTCCCAAGTCCCCTGTTTTTGCGACAATCACCACACATTCCTAATGGCTTAAAACAATTTCAGTGGGTTGTGACTTGAAAACACAGTCTCCTAATTGGTAATGCAGCAAGGTATTATCACCCTGTGTGATAATATGGGGAAATATTTATATTAATATTATTAATCCCAAAAGTAGAATAAAACAATAATATACACATAACAATTATGACATTCAAAGGTCTGAGAATATGGGCACAGTGCTAACAATGATCACACTGGGGAGACGCCCTCTATTGAGGACTCTTTCTGAATCTCTCAGTTTTCTGTAATAAATCTATGTTACTGCCATAGTGAAATAATGCTTGAAAATATTATGGAAACTTACAGTAAGGAAGGCCTATCTTCAATCAGGGAAGTCAGGGTAGCCATTACAGGGAAGCAACGTGAGCTGACATCGTGAGAGCTATCATTCACCAGAGGAAAAAGACAGGCGTGATTCTAGGTCACACTGACTTTCTTTGTTAAGTCTGAACAAACTAATTAACATCTATTAGCCTTGGTTTCTTCATTTGTAGATTAGAGGTGGTATTACCCCACAGCACTTGGGTTAGAATTTTTAACCTATAATTATTGGCATTATTGCTGTATCAAAAGCACAGAGTCATGAAAGAGCCTGGCTGATTCAGGGAGATTTTAATGTTTTAATGCATTTAGCTCACAGGGCACACGATGGAAATGGGGCTGGAAAGCAGGCAGGAACTGGGTCACAAACACACCCTTAAGTCGTGAGGAGAGAGATGCCTCAAATCAATCTGAAGCTGTAGCCTATTTGGGAAAGTCAGCTTCAGAGGTCACCTGAGATTGTTCTTGGGGTCCACCTGGGCTCACTATGGCTGCTTCAAAATGTGCTGGGACTGAGGCACAATGTGTCTTAGTGTCAAGCAGGAAAGGGGCGTGGAAATGCATTTCTCCAGAACAGGGTACAACACCCCCCCTGTGAAAGTTACAGTCATAGTTTGCGCTAGCTGACTGTCATGGAGACAGAGCAGTGAAAAGTCCCCCAGAACACCTGCAGAGGCCGTTCTTAGAGGACCCAGGATGGCTGTGCTCAAGGGAGGCTGGGCAGGTGGGGGGCTCAGCCTGGAGGCCGCTATGGGAACAGGAAGGCAGGGCAGAAGATGCTGCCAGCTCTGCACTTGGCTCTGCGCACGAAGGAACTTGTACCTTGTGCTGTTTATGGCATCTTTTCACCCCTGTGCTCTTTTTTTTTTAAGCCACTTTATTGAGGTTGATTGACATGCAAAACACTACACATAATTAACTTTGATGAATCTTTTGTTTCTTCATTCAGTACATTTATTGAGCATAACTGACAAATCATACATATTTAAGATACACTATATCATATTTTGAGATAGACATATCGTGTGAAATGATGACTACAGTCAAGTAAATTGACATATCCATCACTTCTCATCCTTAAAGCAAGTCTTAAATTCCTCCACTTAGGAAGATTTTATCATGGCACAAATCAAAAATACTTTCAAACAAAAAGAAAAAAGTGCTCAGCATATCATTCCCAGAGACAGATTAAAAACGTCTAAACGACCATCATTCTAGAAGAGTTCTTGATATTTCTATATGTTAATGTATTTTCAAATTCTGAATGTATTTTCAAAAATTAAAAATGAAATTTTGGCAATGCTACATATACTGTTCTGTTTTTTGTTTTGTGATACTGCGGATTGAACCCCAGACCTTTGCACTGAGCAACATCCCTTTGTATTTATTTTGAGACAAGATCTTGCTCAAGATCACTAAATTTTCAATCACCTGCCTTGGCCTCCAAGAGTGCTAGGATTACAAGTGTTCTTTCTCTCTGTCTCTGTCTCTCTCTCTGTCTCTGTCTGTCTGTCTCTCTCTCTCTCTATATATATATATAGTGTTTTGTAACTTGCCCTTTCATTTAACAGAACATAATGGACATCTTCTTACCTCAATAAATTCATATCAACATCATGATCCATGATCTCTCTTTCTTTGAAACTATTTCCTGCTTTTATTTCTAGTAAGTTCTTTGTGTTTTTACTTTTTAGCTTCACTTTATTAGTGCGTGTGTGTAGTACATAATGTTTGCATTCCTGGTGGGAAGTTAGCACAGGTACACAACACATCTTAACTCCCTTTCATCCTCTTTCCCTTTCCTCCCTCCCCATCCCTTGATCCCCTTCCTTCATTTCTGAGACAGGGCCTTGCTATGTAATTCAAGCTGACCACGAGCTCCATCGATAGTCTAGGGCAGCCTCAAACCAATGATGACCCTCCCGCCTCAGTTTCCCAAGTGAGGAGAATACAGGTGTGGGCCAACTCGCCCAGCTTCATGCAAGGATCTGAAGAACAGTGAGCAGTCGCCACAGTAGAGGGCTTGAGGACAGAACCGGAAGTAGATGGCCTGAGACTAAGGCAGGATAATTGCTTATGAGGCTTCAACATAAGGTCAAAGTGACAGGACTCTGAACTAAGCATTGTACGTAGAAAAGAAAGAAGACAGCACATGGGAGAAGAAGAACGTACAGGCCTTGGTCAGACCCTATGTGAGCACCAAAAGAGGAGGGGAGAGCCTGGCAGGTTCATCTTCACACACCTTGGTGGTTCTGGAGGCATAAACTTTATGTCTGTCCTACATCACCCCACCAGCACAGCAGTCAGAACTCTGCAGCCCACAAAGTCCAAGGCTGGTGGTGGAGCTCAGTGGTAGAGTGCTTGCCTTGCAAGCTCAAGGCTCTGAGTTCAAACACCATCCCCCCAGCACTGCAAATACAAGCTGTAAAATCTTAATGACCTATAATACTAAACAATAAAATAACACAGAATAAAGTTATTGTAAGTTCTGATTCTCTGGAAGTACCCTCCCTAATAAATCTCCTTTGTCAACTATTTTTTTCTAAAAAAAAAAAGACTAGGAGCTATTTCTCAGAAAACATCGTTTTATATTTCAACAGAAATCTATTCTTTTGATAATGTTGGCTGAAGTAGCCACCTAGAAACAATCAATTTTAAAAGAACATAGAATACTTCTACAAAGATTTATTACTAACATGGATTTCCTTTTTTAACTTAATGACTCACCAGTAAAATCCTTTAGAATTGGAAGTCTCTGTACTTCACAAAATTGCCAAGTTAGTCACCAATTTATCCCCCTAAGTGTTATTTGAAAGAACCTGCTGTGTGAATCTGAACACTGTAAACCTGTATAAACCATGAATCTTTCAAAACTTAATTTTCCTGTTAATGGTTGCTAATGCCGGAGAATAGACCAGTAACTCGGGAGTTGGAATGGAGTCTGTGGACCTGACAGTGCTAAACCTGCGACTGCAGCTGCGTTCCAAAGATCAGCAGCAGGTCCAGCAGGAAGGGGAAGTGGAGGGCTGGGCCCCAGGGTGTGCAAATCACACTTTACCACCACCACCACCACCACAAGCACTGCTGCCTTGGAGTCTGGCACATACTCCTAGAGTTCATGAATGTATTGCAGTAGGGGGCCTCTGAAAAAGAAATTTATTTTTGAATTGCGTGTATAACTGCAAGAGAGGAGAAGCCCTCTCTGTTTCCCTCCCCCGTGACAGCTGCAGGGGGGCTGTGACTTGGCTGGCGGCCAGCACACCCCTCCTGCTTTCCCTTTGCTCCCCTCCTCCCTCGGTGTCCTCCCTGGCTATCAAACTGCCCTTCTCCACTCCAACAAGACTGCAGCCAGGCAGCAGGCGCCCCTTACCCACTCCTCACTCCAGGAGAGACAGTGGCCTCTCTGAAGAAAGGAGGGGGCCCTGGAGCAGCTGAGATCAGGAAGGGAGCGAGCTGGGGCCCTTATTTGCACACCCAACTTTCACAGCAAGCTTTCAGCCCTGCCCCTCACAGAGCAGGCCTGCAGCTGCTATAGAAACCACACTCTGGCAGCCGCCTCTCCTCCGGGTTAGGCCAGAACGCTCTGTGTGTACTGATCGCTCTGTGCCGCAGCACAGGTCCTGCTAAAGTAATGACTGGTTTGCTTTGGTTTTCTTGTAAATCTGCTTGTGATTTATTGCTCCAGTAGTGTGGGCTCTAAAAGCCTTATAAATCTGTTTTGTTTTGTTTTTGTTTTGATTTGATTTGATTTGGTTTTGTCCTGAGTAGTGTGGACAGAACAGTCATTTCCAGAGAAAGAGTCATTATGACCAGCACCCGGTAGAGCTGACCTACAAGGTCTGGCACAAAGTAGCAGCCTCAGTTGGCAGTGGCAGTGAGCAGCGGCCTGCTGTAACCAGCATGGCACCCAGCATGATCTGGTGACATCAGGACTGCAAGCCTTGAAGAATAAGAAGAGCTATGGGGAAGAACCACTGTGCTGCTCATAATTCTGTAATTTGGATGCATATTGTTAATTCTACTGTTCTTATCTATGGTCAATGACATAGCCTGGGCCTTTGCACTAAACTACGTTCCTAGTCCTTTAAAAAGTTTTTTTTTTTTTTTTTTTTTTTTTTAAATTTTGAAGCCAGATACTGTGGTGCATTCCTGTAATCCCAGCACTAGGGAGGCTGAGATAGGATTGCCACAAATCTGAGGCCAGCCCAGGATACACAGTGAGTTCAAGGCTATTCTGAACTACATAGTGAGACCCTGTCTCAAAAACAAAACAAAAAAGGGAACAAAAAATTTATTTTGAGGCAGAATTTCACTGAGCCTCTACATTGTACAGATGGCATGAATTATGATTCTCCTGCCTCACCCTCCCAGAGCATTGGGATTACAGGCTAATTGTACTTTTAAAAAAACATCGTCTCCAGCCTTCCAAAACCATACAAGCAGAAGCCATCAGCCTCTCTTAAGGACTTGGCTCGGAACTGGCATCATGCCTGCTGAATTCTACCAGCTACAGAAGTCACACTGTCCTCACACAGTCAGGGAAAAGACCTTAATCCTAGGAGGGGTCACTCATCGGGGCCACGCTGTGGCAAGCTAGCAGAGTAACATGAGGCGGTGGTCTGAAAGATGAGTCTGAATTAACTGGCAAAGTGAAGGAAGAATATTGGAGGTGGTTTTCGGTAACTATACCTGTAAAGCAATTATGGTATAGGTGCTTCAGGGGCAGAAAGAAAGCCAGCATGCCTGGAAGGCAGAAATCAAGGAAAAAGTGGTTATAGGCAGGGAAAGGCCTGATCATGTGCTGCCTTTGTGCCTTAGGAATCCTCAGAATACAAAAGGTAGAATCCCAGTGCAAACTAACTTAAGCAAAAATAAAAACAAAAAGGAGAAAGAGAGAGAAAGGATATATTCGTTCCCATTTTGTCAAGTCCAGGCCACAGTTGATGTCAAAGTGCAGTTGTAACCAGGAGTTCAGATGACAGCACCAGGAACACCACCACCCTCCCTCTCTCAACTCCCTGGTGGCTGACTTTGTGTTCGGAAAGCTTCTCAGCCTCTTGGCTTAGATCCCGCTCAGATTGAAGTCCTGCAGAAGAGAGTTCCTTTTTCTCAAGAGTTAGCCAACATTCCAGGGCTGTATCATCAATCTGGGGCCAAACAGAAACCAGATTGCACACTCGTGTTAGGACAATTCAAAAAGATGCACATTACATGCGGTGGTGCAGGTTGGTGATTTCAGTACTCTGAGAGGTGGAAGCAAGAGGATGGAAAGGTCAAGTCCTGACTAGTTAATTTAGCAACTTGGTGAAATCCTGCCTCAAAATAAACATCTGCGATGTGTAGCTCAGTGTGAAGGTCCTGGGCTCCATCCCAGTACCACCAAGAGTACTTCCTAGTATAATGGGACTTTTTCAGTTGGGTAGTAGAGCTAGTTCATAATAACTTACAAAAGCTGGTGCCTTTTTTTAAAAAATAGTACTAGGAGTTTAGCCCAAGTCATTCACACTGAGCTACATCCCCAGGCCTTTTAAAAATGTTTTTAATTTGTGAAAGAAAGACTCAATCTAGAGAGACCAAAGAAAGACTGCCCGCCAGTCTCCTTGAGTCTCATTAGATGGCGGGTCACACCAGAACGAATTGTACAGGCAAGTGTGCTGGACACAGTGCCCTACCTGCCAGGTTCTACTGGCTAAAGCAGCCGAGTGCCAACTCAAAGGGAAGGTCAAGGGGAAGACCTGCATGCAGAGGAGGGGTTAACGGAGGCCACACTGGTACAACCACCAGACTGACATTAAGCAGTGGGGATTTCACAGCGGGCTCAGTACAGACCATGTTCTTTTCTAAGAGGAAGAGGATGAAGCTAACTACACACAAACCACTTGGAGTAAAATAAAGCAAATTTGAAATGCCCGCGATGAAGAAGGAGAAGCAGGCAAATCGGCAGGTATCCACTACACATGGAATTATATGTCGTGTTAAAAGTTTGAGCAATTTGCGCCAGGTGTGGTGGCGCATGCCTGTAATCCCAGCATTTGGGAGGCTGAGGCAGGAGGATCGTTGCAAGTTCAAGACCAGCTTGGGCTACAAAGTAAGCTCAAGGCCAGCCTGAACTGCATAGCGAGACCCTGTCTGAAAAAGACAAAAAATTAGAAAATTTTTTTAAAAATTAACAATTTGAGCAATTTGACAGGTATGGTGATGCACACCTGTAACCCCAGTATTCAGGTGGCTGAGGTAGGAGGATCGTTGCGAGTTCAAGACCAGCCTGGGCTATGAAATGAGCTCAAGACCAACCTGAACTGCATAGCGAGACCCTGTCTCAAAAAGACAAAAAAAAAAAAAAAAAAACCCTTGAGCAACAGGAAGCTATTGAATGATTTAAACAGCTGGAGGCTTGAGGGAGTAATCAGATCGGTCTGTTGAGGGGAAGAAAAATCACCTTGACTTTAATATGAGGACTAAATTGAAGGGGGGAAATTCCAGTATCTCAAAATTACATTTGCAGCACTTCTGCTTCCTCAGATTATGTGTATAACTCAACACATCGCTGAACCTCACTTTGTATAATTTTACCTTAATTTTCTGTACCAATGAGGGTAACACTGTTTTATAGGTTTGGGCAAGAAAAAGCTAAAATGACATAATCAGAAGTGAATTAATACTATTAGGATCTGAAATTTGTTTGTTTGCCTTCTGGTACTAGGAATTGAACCCAGGGCCTTTGCACATCCCAAGCCATTTTATTTTATATTTTATTTTGATAGGACCTCACTAAATTGCCCAGAGTATCCTCAAGCTTATAATCCTCCTGCCTCTGCCTCATTAGTAGCTGGGATTGTAGGCATGCACCACTACACCCAGCTGAATATGGAGTATATCTTGACCAGTTTGTTTTTTGAATGCCAAAAAGTACAGTGCCCACTTAGAAAGTCCCTAGCTTTCCTCTGCTGGAAACTGCTGCGGCTAGATGGCTCCGGGAGCCAATCCCCTCAGTTCTCCTGCCAGGTACATCCTCCTTCCGCTGGTTTCAGATTCACTTCTCTATTCAAGTTTAAGATTTCCCATTTATACTTTTTTATGTGAAAAAGAGTATTTCAAAAGAGTAAGGGTATTCAGATAACAGCATTAAAACAACTGTGTAGTCATATTTAGAAAATAAAAAGTAGGCCCCTACCTCACACCAAAAATTATGTAGAGAAAGATTTGCATAAAACACAAAAACTGTGTAGCAATGCCTATGAAGGAAATATTCATAATACATAGATATATATTTACATAGACATTTATCATGAAGAATAAACTTAAAAGCTACTAAAAATAAAAAAGCATTCCATAGAGAAAGGGGCAAACAATATGAAAAGGCAATCTGATGAAGACATGTTCAGTTTCATTACTTATTATGTAAATATTCTGTTTTCTGCCAATTCTCTTGACAAAACTTAAACATCTGTTACATCAAATGTCACATCTTATGGATTATCGATAGAGAGATATTCTCATTCCCTACCCGAGGGAGTATGAACTGTCACAGACCCTTCAGCAGTAATTTGGCACCACTTTTCAAACTAAAATGTTTTTGCACAACCCAGCTATCATACCTATCAGTGCTCACTCTGGAAAAATGTTCCCATGCGTACAAAAGAGGCAGGCACAGGGTACTGCAGCGTATACAGGAATGGATGCAAAATGAGA
>PVLD010029859.1:0-17530 GCA_004027595.1 Dinomys branickii
TCCAGATCTCTCAGGAATAAGGGTGGTATTTTAACTCCATCTTCCTGGCTCCCACACCTGTCTTCCATTTGAGCTGGAACTTAGGAAGAGGCGAGAGGAGAGGTGTTGAGGGGAGGGGAGGAGAAATGTTATCAATTAACCTCTAAAAATCCAACACATTCCAATATATTCCAAATGTCCCCAAATCCTTCAAATTTCTATATTCATGCTTTCCTTCGAAACCTAAGTAAAATGACTCACACTGATAATCCACACAGAGAGAGTAGTAGACTCATCATCAGTATTTTCAAGGATTTCCAGAAGGGCTTGACTCTTCCTAATACCTCCCTTGCTAAATTTCTTGTTCTCACTTTTTTGCCATTTACTCACTGTTTTTTGGTTTCTGCAACTATTTTCCTCTCTTTCCCTACTTTGCCCTGTTTTTAATAATCCCTGTGTCGTTCATTCCTGCAAACACCCTGACCCAGGTTATTCTATGTAACAAACTTTTCCTTATGCTTGAGCATAGTGGAGTGGAATTACTACCTAGAACAAAAAAAGGAAGCAGTTCAGAACTGAAGGTTACATGTCTTAGAGGCCCTTGGTTCCCCTGCCATGGTACTTGTCTTTGGGTGTCTTTCTTCTCAAACCCCAACCTCTTCTCTTGTCACTGGTATCCATCCTCCCTATGCAGCAATTCTCCAACCTCCCCTCTTCTAGAACTCCCAGAGTCCCCATCACATTCACTCTCTAGGACGAGTCAGCAAGTGTTTTCTTTAAGAGACCATTGCAACACATCTGGTCTCTATTATCATTGCTGGGCTCTGCTTTTGTAATGAAAACATTGCCAAAGACAATACATAAATGAGTCGACTGGCCAGGTTCCAATAAAGCTTTATTTACAGAAGCATACAGTCAGCCATATATAGCCCTTGGGCCATGGTTTCCAACCACACTCTATAAGAAAGCTGAAAACTTTTCTGCAAGTCCTTTAATTCCTTTATTACATATGGTGATTGAGCTTTTCTTTCCTCAACTCCTCTCATTACTGACTTGGTTCTAGACCCTCCCTATGCATACTACAGAGCCCTTTAAATAAATTCCTAGGCCAGAGCCTTTTGTTTTCAGTTGAAATGTCATCTTTCTTGTGTCTTAGTTAGCTTTTCTGTAGTAAACGACAATCCTTAAGTCATAGTGACTCACAAAAAAACTTTTATTCTTCTTATAAATTACACCTCCCAGGTTGTGGGTCAGCTGTGCTGTACGTGTCTTCTCATTCTAGAGTTCACATTAAAAGTTCAGTCTCCTGCTGAAAGATGATTGTACTCATGGCAGAGGGAAAGAGGGGAAAGCCTGGCAGAAACTCCAAATGACCCTTTAAACTTCTACTGGAATGTTCCTCACTCACATTCTTTTAGCCGAAGGAAGACATGTAGCCAAGCTGGTCCACTATGGGATAGGACAGCATGGTCCTACCCTGTGAGGACCAAAGCTCTACAGGTCATATGGCACTGAGCATAGATGTTTCATCCTCATACAGGCAGCTAGGGAGAGGGAATATTATACTCTACCATGCCTAGAAGGTCAAGTTGCTTAACTCATTCTACTTATGACATAGTTCCTTTTTTCCTTTTTCTTTATATACTAGATCCCTGAGGAAAAACTATTTTATATCCCACTGGATGTATAGGGCTTTCTAGTGCCAACATCGGCCGCACATTTGCAGATCCTCTCAGAGGATGAGATTTCTACAGATGCCTCAGCTCCTCCATTGTCTGTTGGTCCTGAGGAGCTTACTTACAAATGTTGGCAAGGGAAACTCCCCCAGCGTGCATTCCTGAGTGTCTGTGAGGTGGGAAAATGCCCCACCAAGCATTGGGAAGTACTGTAAATGAGAAGTAGAGCTGTGCCTTGTTACATCATGAAGGAGTGTGGAGTTGTTATCAGCATAACCTAATCCATACTGACTAGTGCAGACTGTCTTTGATGAAAGAATCTTGTAAGGAAATTAGTAGTGAGAACATAATTTCAGGAGTCAGACAATCCAACTAAGAATCTTATTTCCTCAAGTACTTTAAGAACTCTTAACTTTTTATGAGTAGTTGCTATAGTGATAAAAAGTTATTCTCCTCTCTTCATTTAGGCAGGTGCCTGAAGACACTTTCTGGTCCTGATTTGAGTGGTTGTATAAACTTGTTTAACAGTATTCACTAATCTGTAATGAATTCCAAAAAACGTTGTTGCCTGTCTTGGTTACTTTTTTTTCGTTGCTGAGACAAAATACCCAACACCCAAAATGAAGGAAGGAAAGGTTTATTTAGCTTACAGTTTGTGGAGGTTTCAGTCCATACCTGGCTGCTTCAGAGGCAGAGTGGCAAATGGCAGAGGGCAAACTGTTCATGGCAGCAGAGCACAGCAAAACCAACCAGCCAAAAAGGAGGAATGGCTGCAAGCAGCCTCCTTTTCTCTCCTACATTGTAAACAGCCTACCTCCACCCAAGGGGCGTGTACCTCTCACATAACCTCCATGCCCTCCTCTTCCACAGGCTCAGGATGTTTACAAAGTAAGCACCCTGGCTTCCTCCTGAATCGCACAGTTAACCTTTATAGCTTCCCAAATTAACATAAACAACATCCCACAAGGGTAAGGGCATATCTTGTTTACCCCAATATTTACAACTGCTGAGTTATTTAGTTAAACCTCTAGACTCCCCAAGTTGACACAATGTATCAACCATAACATTGCCATATATTCTTAATTTGTAAATCAAGTATTTATTAAGTATACATTCCAGGGGCTTTTCTAGGTATTGGGTATTCAGTAGTAAACAAGAAATAAATGGTTCCTTCCTTCACAAGAGTGAGGAATGTTCTCAAGAAATGGAACAGGCTGTGTTAGTGTGTATAACATGGGATCTGGCGTGGTCAGAGGGGATACAGAAAGTGCCCTGGAAAATATGACTTCCTCACTGAAATTAGAAAAGTGAGTAGGAATCAGTCTGATACAGCATCTATCAGTAAAATCTTGATTAAATGAAATATTAAAAGAAGAAGATATTTCTCTTAATTCAAAATTCTGGCTAGTTTAGCTAAATAATTAAGACTTTGTTTATAAGCCAAAATTCCAGTACTTTTATATGTATTTCCTTATTTTACTGTTATAAATTCTCAATAAGGAAGATTGAGAATATATTATTTTCTGTTTTATAAAAGCTTTCTATGCAACAGTGTTTTCCCTTCTTACCATTTCCATACACATCAGCCTGACTTCCAACTTCCTGAGTCTCTTTGCCTGGACATTGCCTCTAACCGCTAATGTCTGATCCACTGCCCAAAAAGCAGCACTGAAGAATAAGAAATTAATCCCCACACTGGAAGAGGCTTGGAACCAAAGACTGATGGAAGTCAATGTATGAATTACCTAGCTTCTTCATTTCTCTGAGGCATATATTCTCTGGTGCCCAGAAGCCTCCACAAGGATTTAACTCCAGTTGCTGACAGTAATAATATGCTTAATAATACATCCTTTGGTGATTATTTTCTATTCCCTGTATCACTTCTTCCTCTACTGGTATTTCCTGTGCTTACCTCTGTGATGGTTAGTTTTGTGTATCAATTTGGCCAGGCCATGTTGCACAGTTTTTGGTCAAATACCAGCATAGATGCTATATAAAGGTGTACTGGGGTTGATATTGACATTTAAATCAGGAGATTTTGAGTAAAGCAGAGTATCCTTCATAATATGGATGGGCCTCATCCAACAGTTGAAGGCCCCAGGAGGAAAAGACTGAGATCTACTACAGAGGAGGGAACCGTACCACCAAGCTGCCCTCAGACTCAGGCTGCAACATCAACTTTTCCCTTAATTGCCATCCTTCTGCCTTGTCTTGCAAATTTAGGACTTACCAGCACCCACCATTACATGGAAAAATAAATCTCTCTCTCTCCTCTCTCCTCTGTCCTCTCTGTCTCTGTTTCTGTCTCTCCCTCCACTAATCTGTATTAGTCAGCTTTCCTGTCTTTGTAACAAAATATCTAACACTCACAACTTAAAGGAGAGATGTGATTTGGCTCATTATTTTGGGGGATTCAGGTCATGGTGAGCTAGTTCCAAGGCAGAAATGGCATAGTAGAAGGTCATAGCAGGAGAAAACTTCACCTCATGGCACCTAGAAAACAGAAAGTGAAGGGAGAAGACAGAGGAAAACATACCCTCTAAAGGTATGCCTTCTGTGACAGTCTTCCAACCAGGCCTTCTCTCCTAAAAGAACACTTAGCTATGAACTTATCAGTACATTGTCCCACTGTTGAATACAATACCACCATGATCCAGTCACCATTCTAAGCCTCACCTCTGATCATGAGCCTTTGGGGGGACATTCTAGATTTAAATCATACAATTGTGCCCTGGCCACCAAAAGACTCATGTACATCTTATTATGAAAAATGTACTTAGTCCATCTTTAAGAAATGCCAAAGTTTTAATAGTTTAAGCATTGCTATAAAATTCAACATCCAAAGTCTCCTCTGAAACTTCAGGCAAACTCTTAGCCACAAACCCATGTAAATATCAAAAAGGAAGTTAAATATTTCTAACATATAATACCACAGGATGAACTTTTCCATTCCAAAAGAGAGGAGTAGGAGGATAGAAAGGAATCAGACTAAAGAAAGACCAAAAACCAGCAGGTCAAACATTAAATCCTATAGCTCGATGTCTAGCACCCTGGGCAAGTTGTGACCACATCTGAATTCCCCCAAACCTTGGGTAGCCCTTCCATTCAGGCCTTCCTTATTGAAGTCCACATGACCTCTCTCCTGAGCTGGCTCTGCTCACTATTTGTGGCTTTCTTGCACAGATGATAAATGTTTCTGACACCTCCAAGTTCCTGGGGTCTTTACTACACCTTCAGCATCACTTTCACAGCTTCAAGCACCATACTTTTGGGGGCTTTTGGCAGGGACTATGACTTTGCCAGATGTATTTGCTTAGCCTCCCCAGTTTTCTTCTGAAATCTGGGATGAAAGATCTATGATATCATAACACTTGCATTCTGCATGCCTGAAAAACTAGCACCATGTGCATGATGCCAATGTCTGCCACCATCTTGTGCAGAAGCCTAGCCCCCTTGGAACATGACTACAGAAGGCTCTCAGTGCCTAGATGCCTCAGCTTAGGGAAACACTTCCCTATGTGGCACTGAATTATGAAGTGCTGTGTGGTTCTCTTTTCATGCCATAGTCTGTCAAAGGAGTGCTCTTTTATGCCCTTGAGGCTGTCAGAAGAGAGACTGCCTGGTTCCTTAGAAGTTTTGAGGGAATCTTTCATGTTGTTCTAATGAAAAGTACTTCTTTTATCAGGGTTAATTTCTTCAGTAGCTAAATCTATCTTTGCCTCAACTTTACATGTAGTTCCTTTTGGGCCAAAATTTAATTTTTTCAATTTTTGCTGCACTGTCTTTTGCTCCAGATTCTTACTATAAATCTGGCCAAAAGAAGCCAGAAGTACTCCTGCCACGCTCTGAATGTTGGGCTGTCTTGAGATTTCCCCAACTAGATTAATTAGTCCACTGTTCTTAACCTTAATCTCCTGCAAATTCTCAGGATATGGGCAAAATGTAAACAAATTCTACCAAAATGCAACTTACACGCCCTCTAGTTCAACTATTGATGGAGTCCAGGTTCCCATCTGAAACCCCATGAGCCTAGCCTTTAATTTCTATACACTGATAAACATTCTAGTTTTTTGAGCTCCAACTAGAATCATCCATAAAACTGTGTTTATAGCATTCTAGGGCTGCTCTTGTCCAAGTCTCCAATTTTTTCTAAACTCCTCTCACAAACAAGTTCCAAATATTTCTAAACTGTATGGTTAAGAATAGTCACAACCATGGGCCCACGCATGGTACCAATTTTCTGTATTAGAGAGAGCTCCTGTCCCTGGGACAAAATACCTGATATCCACAATTTAAAGGACAAGAGGTTGAATTTGGCACATGGTTTTTAGTGGATTCAGGCCATGGTCAGCTGGCTCCATGAGAGAAGAAGCATAATGGAACAGCATGATGGAGGAAAGTCACTCACCTCATGGCAGCCAGGAAGCAGAAGGAGACAAGGAAGCCAGAGAGGAAGATATGCCCTCCCAAAGCACAACCCCAATGACACATCTCTTCTGATCAGGCCCCACCTCCTAACTGCACATTTAGCTAAGAAATCATCAGTAGATCAAACCACTGATAAGGATAGCACAGCCATGATCCAGCAACCTTCAAAAGCCCACACCTCTGAGCAGAAGACTTTTGAGTTACATTCTAGATCAAACCATAACAGTTTACACACACACACACACACACACACACACACACACACACAATGCCTAATGGCTCTCTTTCTCTGGAGAATCCTAATACATTCTTCCAAATAAAATACTTGTACCCAAATCATTTTAAGGTCTGTTTCTTCAGAAACCCAACAGCCTTATAAAGGTTCCACAGCAGAAACCAGCTATGTGTTTTGCTAAGTTCATAAGATGATTGAGATCTAGAGCTCAAACTAGAAACCCTACTTCCTGACCAGGGCTTCCACCTATGAACATTTGTCCAACACTGGCCAGCCACTACCCTCCCTCATCCCATGGCAGCCACTATGAATTGATCTTTTCCTCTGGGTCTAATTGAATCCTAATGAGACAACCTCTGTCCCTCACCCCCTCAAAAAAAAAAGGAAACATGAGAGACTGGAGCATGAAATTCAGTGCCACCCCTGGAAACTGACTCTTTTGGTCTAAGCAGAGCTGAGGCATCTTTCCCCAGGTTCCTTTGGGGCCTCCAAGATCAGCATGGCCCAAGGAAGCCTAGGCAATACTTTTCATTACTGAAAACCATGGAGACTTCAATAGAGGAAATATTTGAGCAAGGCCTGGCCTCTGTTCCCTCACCCCACTTTCGACCTGGCATGTTACTAGAAATGCAGTACAGGTCCAGCTGGGAAAGCAAAGATGCTGGAAACTAGGACATTTCAGCTGAACTCTTCTCCAACACAAGCACATACAGCTCACTAAGGTGGCTTTAATGAAACTGTGAACCCTGAAGCAAAAATCATCTGGACCAGAGATGACGGCACCTGACTTCTAGTGTCAGTATCCCACCCCCCTAGGTTGCACATCGAAGGTCATGGACTGGCCAAATGCAGTGATGATGCAGCAGCAAACCCCTTCTGATGCTTGGGTTTGGGACAATCCAAATACTTCACATGGTCTTGTTATACCCTAACAACCCAGCTAGACAGGAGGGACTATCATTCCCTTTTACACACGAGGAAGTTGATTACAGCTGAGAGAGAATAATGCACCTACCTAAAGCCACATAGCCAGTCGGTGATGGACTAAGAACTCACACTCCAAATGCAGGGGCACATTCACATCCTCCATGGTTTCTTTTACAAGCTCCCAAAAAGTGACTGAAATGTAACCAAAACTTGTCAAAGCTATTCAAAACTTGTCAGGTCCTATTCTAAGCGCTGAGAAAAAATGGTACATAAGATGCCACAAGGCCCCTGCTTTCTGGACCTGCATCCTAATGGGAGAGACCCATAATTATCTATTAACAAGAACATAACTGAAATTTGTGAAATGGTAAGTTCCATACAGTAAATGAAGCCAGGTCATATTGTGAGAGAAATGGAATAGATCTATAAAGAGTGGACTGGAAAATTAAGCAAATGGTGCTTTCTAAGGCACAGGGCTGCTGAGGAAATGATGCTCTCCTGGGCTATGCATGTGTGTGTTCAAGGGCAAAGCCTACTACCCAAACTGGGACCCAGTCTCCAATGGTGATGACCTGCAGGGTAGTCCCACACCCTGCTCCCTTTGCCAGGAGAACTTCTCCAGGTCTGCAGTACCTGGAAGTGTCTCTCAAGCTATATTCTGGCTTGTGAATCTAGGATCCTGCTGCCCTAAGAAAGTCAGGAAATCTGTATGTGTGTGGAGTTTGGAAGTGGGAAATTCTTCATGGCCCACTGTACAACAAAAGAAGGAAGATAAATGTATGGGATTTGTGCTGTTACTGAAAACGAACACATCTCAACGTCTAGGTCAAAAGGAGGGAAAGAAGTCCAAAAATACATGGTGTTTTACAAGAATACAGAGTATGAAAGCTGGGGAGGACAGCACCTAGAGGGGGCAATCCTGACCCAAGTGGTTTCATATTTTGGATCACCCTGTGGGTCAGTGTCAAAGTTAGGATCAGTGCTTGAATTTCTGTCTCAGATGAACAAAGGTAGAAACACAGTCCCTACTCTCCACAGGCCCAGAGCCTACAAAGCAAAGAAAATGGTCCAAATAACTGCCACAGATCTTGATCATGCACAGTGACCATATACATATGATAGGTGCTATTTGCAGAAGCATCCCTACTGAAGACCCACTTCTCTCTTAAATGTTTGTACTCAACAGCAATGGCAGCCCAGCAGGTGCAGGCCAGTAGCTTTTGAGTGGGTTCAAGTGAATTCCATCCATCCTTCTCCCCAGCTCATGGAGTACAGAAAGGAGAAGACAGATACCACATGCTCCACTGGACAGTGAGGGTTCATTTCTGTCCCCCATTCTATTGAGCAGTCATGTCCAGAAAAGAGGAAGTGGTTAGCCCAAGGTCCAGCTCTCAGGTGGCAGAATGGGGTCAAGCTCATATCTCCCTTTGCTGTTGCTTTTGAGGTCCCCCAGAATTTCTCTTTAGGTCTTTATGGCAATAAAGACCCAAAGAGGGACCAAATAATGGGAGCCCTTCAGTTGCTCTCGTTGATCCAACAAGCCATAAACCAGAAATATGAGCACTGCTTCTCCCCATTAGCTCATGAAGATCTCCAATAAGATGAGAGAACCTTGTGAGGAGTCAGAGGAGATGAATATTATCATGTTGGGACCTTGAGGTCTAAATCAGGCCCAGGATCATGCTGCTTGATGTGCCACCCATCATACAATGCCAGTGCTCCCTTTGCTGCCTACTGCATTAGTCACCTTTCCCATCACAGAACACACTAGCCAACACAACTTAAAGGAGAGCTTGAAATCTGGCTCACAGTTTTCATCCATGGTTGGCAGCTACAAGGCAGTAACATCATGGCAGAAAGCCATGAGCATAGGACAGCTGCTTAGTTTATGATGGTGAGGAAGGAGATTGAGAAACAGAAGATGAGGTGAGGGACAAGTCATACAGACCCAAAACCATGACTCTATGACCTACCCAGATGCACACAGACCCATGCCCCACTAATCCTATGGGCAAATCCCAAAGCAAATCAAGTTGAAACTCCATCTTAACCCCTACACCTTCTATCTCCTCGCTGGCTCTACAGAGTGAATTCAACTACTGGTCCTGCTTACAAACCAGACACACTCTTGGACCCAGGGCAATTGCGTCAGCAGCGGGGCTTAGTTGGTGCAGCTTGTATGCAGGCCCTCCCAGAGCCAGCACACAGTGGCCACTGGTTGAGCTTAATCTCCGCCTTTCTATGGGCTTAGAATAGTCATCTGAACCTTGTATAGCTGTACAGATATGTATTAGGAAGAGAGCAAAAGGAGAAAAGTGGAATACTACCTTCAGTGACTGTAGTAGGTCATTTCCTGTGACAACCTATCCCCACAGGCAGGTCTAACAGCTTATTTGTTCTCCATGTGAACACATGACACATTACCACCCACCGGGCATAGAATTCTTTGTGCCCAGCTTCATCTCTGGCCACCCGAGATGCTGAGTTCCCTCAAGACAACTCCCACAACCACACCCAAATCACCCTTTCTCTGTAGGGTGCCCAGGTTTTGCCAATAAAAATACAAGCCACTCAGTCAAATTTGAAATTGAGATGGTGAATATCTTTTTAGCACAAGTCTGACCCGATGATATTAAGGATATAGGACTTACATTAAGCCATTGTTGGTTGTTCATCTGAAGTTCGTACCTAACAAGGCATCCGTGCTGCATTTTGTCAGGCAATCCTGCTCTTGCAGCCCCATTGTGACTGGTACCTCCTGCCACCGTGGGCCGATGGAGAAAACAGCATAACATCCTGTTTTTCAAAAGTATTTTGAAATCAATACTACAGGCTACAACCGCAGCATTTGTGCCATTTTGGGGAGACATTTCACCGTAGATAAAGCTTGTGACTTTGGGCTGTTAATGAAAGTCTCAGAGGGGGAAAATGAGTTAGAAAGCAGTTAGAAAACAACCCCAGGGGACCCGAGACCCGAGCTTCATCTGCCGGGTATTTTATTCTCGTTAATTCATAACAGTGTCTTTAAAATCCTGGACTAGAATTCTAGAACAGTCAGTATGTGTGACAGTCATTACTCCTTGGAGACAGCCTCTGCCGGCTGGACGCCCTTCTTGCGTTCTTGGTACCACAGCGCCCTCTTGTGCCTCCTAGAGGAACCGCATTCTGTCTCTACCACCGTTTGAGGAGTCCGGAAAGCCCTGCCAAAGACTGTGGCGCCCTGTGCTTGCACAGGGGCCTGGGCTGTGTGGAGAGATCAGAGGAGCAAGGTGCAAAGCCAGCTGTGCGCCCTGGAAAGCAAGCTCTTCCCTGCTGCTGTGAAGCTCAGCCCAGACTATGCCAAAGTGTCACATAGTTGCTGACCCAGTTTTACAGACTTTTTCATCTAAATGGACTTGGTTTTGTGAATATTTTTCTCATCAAGCTGTGGTGGTAGAAATGTCCAAAAAAAATCACTTTTAAATGGCATGAAAGATATTGCTACTCAGAATTGATTCTCATTCTGCCATATGATGGGCTGTAAATGAATAGTTGGGGGATGTGGGAAAGGTAAATTCCCTGGAATTAGGGTCCCTCCCACCCCTACCCAGGTGCCTCTTACCGTCAACCTAGCAACAGCCTCACTTCATTTCTTAGGAAGGGTAGCACCACTGATCTATTGTTAAAAACACATGATTCCCATAACTCTATTCATTTTCATACATGTAGCTCAGGGCCAGAAGTTCTCTGCCACTGCTTCCCTTTGGTTTGAAAGCAATACAAAGAAAAGAAGGAACTGGAAAATGTAGCCATGGGAAGGCAGATGCTTGATCCTCACACACACGTGCTTACCCTCCAGTTACATACAAAGGCAATTTTCCAAACGGTGGTCACCAGCCTTCCTTCCTTCCTTCCTTCCCAAGTTGATTTTTGGGCAGCTCTTAGCTTTAATTCCCACACACATCATTTCAAAAGAAATCTACCCCTTGCATCCTTATGCAATATTGTGGGTGCAGCAGTCCTTACACAGAGGTCTGGACTCAGAGGTGGACTTCCAATGGACTTGGTGGACTTGGGTCTGAGGATTGCTTCAACCTGGCTGGTTGTGAATCATTGGAGGAGTCACTTACCTCTTTTGGTCTTTGGCCCAGGACCTGGGGGGGCATCCTCCCAACCTCCAGTCCCTGATTCTGGCTGTGCTGCCTTTGGTCTTCCTCTAACCCTTTGAAGACAATTCTTTACATCCATTCAATTTGCAAACATATCAGGGACTAAAATGTGCCAGGTTCTGGGTTAAACACTTAGTGTAAAGAAACAGTTAAGAAATGCCTCCTCTCTTAGAAATAGATCAATGCACAACAATATGAGTAGTACAAGAGGAAAGAGAGACACCTGACTGTTCTGCATCCTGCTGATAAGAGGGTGAATTTGTGCCACCTTTTTGGCAGGCAATTTGGCATTAACTTCCAGATTCTCAAATGCATACACTACATTAGCTGGAAGCCCCAGTTGCCTGACTGACACTAGTGAATTTAAACAGAAGAGGCATTTCTTGTTGCTGCTGGTCGTGGGAGTTTTTGTCTATTTGTTTTAGGAAAGGCTACTGAGTAGCTCACAGAATCTCAGGGAAGGCCAGTCTCATACTCCATAATGGGTAAGAAGAAAGATGGCCAGGCAGTTGCCATGACTACAGCCAAAATCATACCATAAAAATAGTCTAGCAACAACACAGCCCATTGCCACTGCTGGACACTGGCAGCCACTGTCATTTTGCATTCTGGATGATGCACCACGTTACCAGTGCTTCCAACTGCATCCTCTCAGAGAAGGCAAGTAGGTCACAAGTCACTTGCCCACTCTCTAACCACAGGGATCACAGGGAAAGTGAGCACCTGGTATTTCGTGCTTGTGCAAAGTAGACTCCTCCTCCTATCCAAAATAAAAGAGGGGAATATCCCAAGTTGAAGGAGACATTTGTGATGCTGGTAGTCAAAATCATGACAAATGCCCTCTATCTAGGCCTTTGACCTGGTTCCATTCCTATTATTTTATACTTTAGAGATATGTTAACACAAAGGTGCACAAGATAAATACACAGTAATGTTCCTGTATCGTAGTTCATAATAGAAATGACACTGAAAGGCAGATGTGCTTATAAATGCCTGTAATTCCAGCATTCTGGGAGGCTGAGGCAGGAGGATCATGTTGGATCCTAGGCTAGGCAACTTGGCAGCTTACCAAGACCCTCTCTGAAAATAAAAAAAATAAAAAAGGACGGGGATGTAGCTCAGTGCAAAGACCCTGAATTTAATCTGTAGTACCACCACTCACACACACACACACACACACACACACACACACACTGGAAACAACCTAAAGAGTCAGCAAAAGGAGTTTAAGGAAATTATAAAAAAGAGTACAGTTATTATAAAAACAGTACTCATTCAATTCATAGATATTTGCTGAAGGTACTACTATGTGCTAAGTGCTGGATGACACTGGCACAAAAACAGAAACCCTCTACTGTGGAGCTAAGCATGGAAACATACAAACGAAATCATTAGGCAAATGAATTTAAAAGTACAACTTAGCTAGGAGTTAAAGAGGAATCAGTATGTGCATAAGCAAGTGGAAAATGTGACCTAGCGGAAGCTTTCAGGGAAGGATGACCTTGGGGAGGGTTAAGCACATGCCCAAAACAGAATAGGGTGACGAGGTGTGGCAGGTCAGTGCAGGCCAAACCATGAAGGATCTGCACCAAGGCCAGGTTAAAGAATTTTGTGCTTCTCCTCTTAATGGAAAGACACTGAAATATTTGAGGGAGGCAGGGAAGTGCATGCAGTGGGCAATGACAGAGTGACATTTTGCAAAGATCCACTTTAGAAATATATAAATTGGACAGGGGTGCAGCCAGAGTCGGAGACTAGTTAGCAAATGGTTGCATATCCCAGTGACAAGAGATGGTGGCACAGAATGGGACGCGGTGGGGACAGAGACCTGGATACATATACTCGAAGTCCACATGGCCTAGTGGCAGAAGTCTAGGCCCTGTAGTTTTCTGGGCTATCTAGTCCTATTGAGAGCAAACAGGACTGTGAAGCCCAAGGTGAACAAAAGCAACACCATCGGTATTAACCCTTGTAGAAATACATACAGGTTTTAGATATCATGGGAAAGAAGGAACCTCGGGTTTCTAGCCTTGGCCACCAGGAAGTAGCCCTTATGGAAATTCTCGCAATTAGCATGGCAAAGAAAGCTGGAGTCAGAGAAGCTCTAAAAAAGCATGCAATATGAAAAGTGGGATGTGAAACAGGATGCAGGAAAATGGGGGGTAGGACATGAGCCAATTTTTTAACATATCGTAGAGAGGAAGGGATATGTCAAATAAATACTAATGTTAGATTATGTTCTTTGCCTCTGCATATTTTTCAATTCTTCTGTGACAGCTATGTAATACTTTTTCAGTAAGAAAGGAATATAATATTTTTTAAACAAATCACCTAGACTAACTCCTCTTCTATAGGCAAAGGAATCTGGACAGGAAGAAAGAAATCTGATCAACCACTGTTATAGAAAAAATGGTTTAAGTCTCCATTTCTATTTGAAAACTCCTTCTCATCTTTAAATATATTTTCAAAGCTATATGCAAAGGACCACATACCTCATGAAGTCAACACATTAATAGCTGAGAGTGTGCATTCCCTAGTCGTGAAAGTTCCAGGGACAGAAAGAGTTTTAGAAGTTAATCCTCTGTCCAGTGACAGCCCATGTTAGGGTTTCTCCACACTGGCACTAGTGCTTCTGGAGGCTGGCCTGTGTGTGCTTCTTGGCCTCTACTCATTAGAGGCCAGCAGCAATCCCTCCTCAGTCGTGACAACCAAAAGTGACTGCGGACATTGACAAATCTCCCCGCGAGCAAAATCAATCCCAACTGAAAACCACTGCCCTAGGTGAGGCTTATTTACCTCAGGTGGCAGAGCGCTTACCACACCTAGGAGAAGGCCCTTCCAGCCATGAACTGCTAGGTTAGAAGTTTTAGCCACTGAGAGGCCACCTAGTGTCTGATGCTAGGTCTTCCTTGTAGCTGTGGGAAGCAAGTTCAATGTCTCTTGCAGGGCATTTCTTCACACATTTCAAGACTTTGCGGGGCTGGGGATATAGCTCAGTGGAATAAGCGCTTGCCTAGCAAGCGCAGGGTCCTGAGTTCGATCCCCAGTACCGCAAAAAAAAAAAAAAAAAAAAAAGACTTTGCTATGCTCGGCCTCCTACCCGCTCCTCTGCCCACTCCAAAATTGTCTCTCTCCCAAATCTGACTACTCCTTCTTCAACTGTTCCTCGCATAACATGTCGGATCTTACCCATTTTAGGGAAGTCTTCTGAAAATGCCCATTTGTCCACATTTACATGACAGTTGTATGTGCCCCACTAACTACAATCTAGGTGCTGACAGTCAAGCACAATTCTCGCAGATACCATTCATTGACCACAAGATTGTTTCTGCTTCCGGGCAGTTGTCCTATATTGCTACTGACCAAAATGCAGGTTTCCATGTGAGACACTGCTTCCTTGGGTCACCCCTCCCTAACTCCTAAGTCCTATGGCCCAGAACTCTTATCCTCTTCAAGTTTCACCAGTTCACAAGAAACTGGTAAGCATGCTGGCCCCTAAGGGCAGCAGGGAGGCTGAGGAATGGAACAATGGAACAAGAGAAAAATGACTCTTCACTGCATACATTTGTGCCTTTTAAACTTTGTATCATGCACATGTATTCCCTGGTCACAATAAACAAGCCAGGAAATATATACATTGAACTTACTTTTCTTGTTGAGAGTCACCCAGTCCTTTCAGCCTGTTTGGAAATTTATGTCCTCCAATGACCTCACTTGCTCTACAAATACAATATGCACTGATTTGGAAATCTCCAGTCAAAGCCATTGATAAGGACAGGTAGAAAAAGAGGAACGGAGGCTCATCCAGACACCGAGCCAAGATACAAAATGGGCACTTTTCCCCTGGGGATCCCAAGAACTCACCCACTTCCTTTCTTTACCTGGTCACTACTGCATAACTGGTTTCCCTAAACAGGAGCCTGATTGGTGAGCTTACTTCCTCCTCTAGAGAGTCTCTCCACTGTAATTGCCTGGCAAAAGGAGAGGTGTGGCGTTGTCCCCAAAGGCCATTCTACACTCAGGAACAGCTTACCACCCACCATCAGGAATTCAGTTCCAAGGCAAAATCCACACCACAGCTGCCCTGGCCTAACACTGGAGGAACAGGTTGGGCACTTCAAGGGGGCAAACCTGTACAGTGGTACCAAGGTTTGTTACATGGCTTCATTTATTTTAAGGCCACAGTAAGCAGCCCCAAAACGGCAGCAAAAACTGTGCACATAATAACGGCAAATTTCACATGATTTATTCCGACAATAACTCATGCTACACTTAACACAAATACAAGGGTATGGTTTTCAATAGTGCGGAAGAGATGAATTCATAAAACCTGTTAAGTAAATAATGAGTTTTGAATATAAATCAACTGCAGAAGGTTCTTTTGGAAACAGATGAAATAACAATAAATTAGGGCAAGCATTTTATAAACACCAGCATCAGGCCTGCTCCAAACCCTATTATGCACATTAGTCATGATGCCTGACTTTTACAGAGGGAAAATCAAAAGCGGGTAACCCTCTGCCTTTGCTCCTCTCTTTGGTCACATCCTAATTTTTCTTCCTGGCACATGGCCTCTCAGTGGCTAAAATTTCTAACCTTCCTGGCATACCCTACTGGACCAAAAGACATTGTCCCTTATTAGCATGGGGTTCCTTCTGCCTGGGCTCTGCTGCATCACCTTGTGCCAGGTCCCTGGGGGTTGTCTCCTTGAAGCCCTGCTTAGAATCAACCTAAACTACCTGTTTGCTCCAGCCATGTCTCCACCCCATGAGAGAACTAGGACTATCACCTACAATCCAGAATCAAAAGAGGACAAACATCCTTTCATTCTGTAACAGGTGGCAGTGACCAGAGGCAAGACATGGAGGAGAGCTGTTAAACTGATCCCAAAGCCAACTCTTGAGGGTGGGCTATACACACCAGACCGTATGCATTTTATCAACCCTGGAAAGTAGAATCTGCTGCATTCCATGAATAAATGGACAGGGATCCAGCTGGAGCTTGCAGTAGCACCTGCAAAGATGAGATCTGAGAGCAGCAAGGGCTCTTAGAATAGTGCAAACACTACCCGTGATCTGAAGGTGCTAAGGACAGCCTCTCTGCTTCAAGTTCTCTTGTGAACTTCACACTGCCTCAGAGAACCAAAGGGGCTTTGAGTGCAGTGAGGAGTGCTGGCAGGTTCAACCAGAAAAAGCTATACAAAAGGCCAGGAAAAAAATGAGGAGAGGCCAAAAGGAGAATGTAGGTTCTAGTTTTACCTCAGATCCCAGGCCAGAATTTAAGACTCTTGTGAAGAGTTGTGACCTGCAGGACGGACTCAGAGGAGAAAGGATTGAGCACCCATTTGAGAATTTATACACACAGCTCTCCACACAGTGATGTACAGATGGCTTGGGAAGCTGCCAGGTAGCTGAAAGGTAGGGCCAAGGGGAGAACCAGCCCTTGCCATTGTCCAGAGAAATCTTGCTCTCTGTAGCCAATGGGAGGCTGCTCCAGCTGCCCTGCTCATCTCCCAACACACACCCCAACATCTCAAATGATTAGAGATGAACATGGGCTAAGTATATACACAAAAGAATTAAGAACAGGGACTTGAACAGACGTTTGTACCTACATGTTCATAGCAGCATTCCTTGTGATAGGCAAAAGGTGGGGGGAAACAAATCTCGTGTCCATCAATGGATGGGTGGATAAGCAAATATGGTGTGCGCATAGCATGGAATATTACTGTGGAATTGTGACACAAGCTGCAGCATGGATGAGCTTTAAAGACGTCATGCTAACTGCAATAAGCCAGTCACAACAGGACAACTGCTATATGATTGCATTTACATGGGTTTTACCGAGTAGTCAAGTACAGAGATGTGTCAAGTACAATTATAGCTGCCAGGGGCTAGGGGCAGGGTGGCAATTAATGTGTAATAGAACAGTCTTTTTTCACAAGAAGAAAGAGTTCTGTGGGTGGAGAGTGGTGACAGTAGCCTAACAGTGTGAATGTGCTTATGCCACTGAACCATTAAAAATGGTTACAATGTTATGTGATGTACACCTGCGATCCCACCACTCGGGAGGCTGAGGCCAGCCCGAGCTATGTAGCAAGTTCAAGGCCAGCCTGGATTACATAGTGAGATGTTCCT